>APFE030156565.1:0-32341 GCA_000404065.3 Pinus taeda
AGAATTAGGAGCAAGTAAAATTGGATTTAGCAGAATTCTCTTGAACAAACTCTCCTCTCTAAACATTCTTTTACAAAGACTATAAATAACAGATTGCAGAATGGAATAGGGGCTGCTCTCCTCTGCAATTTTAAAGCTTCTAAAAGCACTATTGTAATTGGAATTTAGAGTTGTAGAAGAGAGGAGTGAAAAATCTCAGATCTGGGGATTATTGAAGATTTTCCCTTTGTATATTGAATTATGCATGAATAACAAAGCTTGCACTATTGTGGCTCTAGTTTTAAAGGCAGCAATTCAAGCAATGTAAAGGGCTGTTGGAGACCAAGGACAGAGGAATGGATGCAATAAAATTGATATTTCTAATACTAATGTTTCAAATATCAGTTTTAATTTTATGGTGATATGAATGTGTCATTTTATTCATGTTTGTGCACTATTGTTAATATGGGTAATTTGTCACAATCTTGTTATTATGTATCTCTGTTTTTTATGAATTAATTTCTCATTTCAGAGTAACTATTTACTCTGAAATTTATCTTATGAAACCAATTTATTGAATGGTAATGTGTTTTGAACTATTTCCACATATCATTATTCAATTATTGGATTTATTGATTTGATAATCAATATCATTTTGTGAATTACTTCCTGAATGTTGTTGGTTTATTATTTCAGTTTTAAGGTCTCAATAGAATGTGTTTTGGTAACCATAATATCAGTTAATTGAACTACTTCATTAACTTGATATTCATAATAAACAAGACATATTTAAATCCCAATATTTTAATTATCTTGCTCTTAGTTGGGTTAGATCTATATCTGCCTAATTAAGATAGGATTTAGATTAGTTTCTTTTACTTGTATCATAGAATAAGCTTGCATTTAGAGTAAAATCTACATTTTTAAGTCCTCTCCTCAAAGAGGCAAAACTTTAGTTGTGGCTTGGCTGAACCCAAATCAGCTTAAGGGTCATTCTCTTGCCTGATCAGCAAGAAGAAGTGATCTGATGTCCCTGTCTATTGGTAGTTAAAGATACATTATAAACCAATAGCAATAGGGAGAAGGTAACTAGACCTAGATGAACAGTCGGAGCCACCACACCAAACGGAAAAGGAGCTGCTTTTAAGGTCCGGACTGGGTGGTTATCCCCCAATGTTGTTGCAGCGATTTTTGAGGCATCAACAGTACCCCAATCCTACTCATTCATATCTCTTAAGTGAGACTCAAATTTAGTTCACTGTTGTAAAGAAACTCTGCTTTGAAAACATAATAGAGAGGCCACCACTAAAAGTTGGACCAGGAGATGTAGCCCATGAGCATTGGGTGAACTCCTTATTAAACTTCTTGTATTACATGTTCGACTGCTATGTTTTCTCTAACAGCTGACGCCCAGGGAAAGAAAACTAATAGTGAGATGTAGAACTTAGTTCTCCTAGATGAGAGGATACCTCTTTCACACAAGAGCCGATATGCATATCTGCAGGTGTATCAGGGAAGACAAAACCTACGATATCCTAAAAGCCTGCCACAATGGACCTTGTGGTAGACACTTTGAAGACCATAGGACTGGACATAAAGTCTTATAGATGGTCTATTATTGGCCCACCATTTTTAAGGATGCCAAGAAATTTGTGTAGGCATGCAATAACTGCCAAAGAATGGGCCTCCCTAGCTAGTCTGACGAGATTCCCCTACATCCACAGCTAGTCATTAAACCTTTTAAACATTGGGAATTAGATTTCGTTGGCCCAATAAATCCATCGTCTAATCAAAATTTGTATATAATGGTTGCAATGGAATATGTGACTAAATGGGTGGAGGCAGAAGCATTGCCAAGGGCAACAGAGGACATTATAATTCACTTTATTTTCCAAATTTTCGTGCGGTATGGCCTGCCCAGAGAAATAATTACAGATGGAGGGCCGCAATTTGTAGGCCATAAGATTGCTACTATACTAAAAAATCATCACATTTTGCATAGAATTGCATCTCCATACCAACCACAGGTAAATAGCCAAGTAGAAAGTACCAACAAAGTAATGGAGGCCATTCTGACAATGACAGTCGCCCCAAACAAATGCGATTAGGCTACCTGATTGCCAGAAGCCCTATGGGCATCGCATGACTTGGAGGAGTATCACAGGCTACTCCCCATACCAGCTAGTGTTGGCAAGGATCCTATCCTCCCCATAGAATTTGAAATTTAGACATTGACGATAGTCCAAGAAGTAGGGATGGATTTGAATGAAGCACAAATTAACAGATTACGACAAATAAATGAATTGGATGAAATTCGGCTATCAGCTCTTCAATATACTACACTTATTCAACAACAAAGAGCAAAATGGCATGAAACCCTCATCAATAAAAAGATATTCCAAGAAGGTGACTCAGAACTTCTTATGATTCCAAGTTCCAGGATTTCCCAAGCAAACTCCAGACTAGATGGTTAGGTCCCTACAAGATAAAAGAGGTGAATTTTAATGGAACCCTTACATTAGTTTCCATTTATGGGTATGGTTACTCTTTTAAAGAAAATGGGCATCGGGTATGCCTCTACCAAAAATCGCTTACAAGCGAGTCCTTCTACCAACATATACACGAAGATTCTACAATATGAATTCTCACTGAAGAAGACAACTCTTCGACAACACCAGTGCAGTAAAGAATTTATTTTTGAAACCTGTACATACAATTGCTTTTCTGATTTGTTTCTATTCGATTGTATTTGCTTAGAACAGTACATATGATTGTTTGTCAGTTTTTTTTCTTTCTTTCCTTTACTATCCCCTATAGGGAATAGTTGTTTTTCCCTATAGGGAACAACACTTTTTCGTGTGCATTCCTATTTGTTGTTCCCTATAGGAAACAACTATTGTTCCCTATAGGGAAAAACACTTTTCATGTGAATTCTTCTTTCTTGTTCCTCTTAGGGAACAATTGTTGTTCCCTATAAGGAACAACACCTTTTCGTGTGAATTTTTCTTTGATATTCCTTATAAGGAACAACTATTGTTACCTATAGGGAACAACACTTTTTCATGTGCATTTTTCTTTGTTGTTCCCTATAGGGAACAACGACCATTCCCTGTAGGCAACAACACTTTTCGTGTGCATTTTTCTTTATTTTTCCTTATAGGGAATAACTTTTGTTCCCTATAGGTAACAAAACTTTTACATGTATTTTTCTTTGTTGTTCCCTATAGGGAAAAACAATTTTTGCATGTATTTTTCTTTGATGTTCCCTATAGGGAACAACACTTCTTGCGTGTATTTTTCTTTGTTTTTCCCTATAGGGAACAACTATTGTTCCCTATAGGGAACAACTGCTATTCCCTACAGGGAATAACACTTTTTGTGTGTGTTTTCGTTTGTTGTTCCCTTCAAGAAAAATCACCTTGTGAGTATTTTGGAGAACACCCTTTCTCCCCCTTCCATGGTCATTCTCAGCCCATCCCAGTTCACTCTTTATGATCCCCTTTATGTCATAAAAGTACAATACATATCTAAGGACAACAAGTATGGAGTCGACAGAAGCAGACAAATATATTGAATATTATTATCGTTAACAAGATGACTTTATGATGATTGAAAAATAAAGGACACAATTATCTATATCACTTCACTATCCTCATTTCCACTATAAATGGAATTGATTGATTATCTTACCATTCTGGTTCTTTTGCATCTCGTATAATTCTCTCTATTTATTATCAATAAAATTATGGGTATATTTTTTTCTATTGATATGTTCAAACTTCTTCCACCATCCATACTATTAAGGAGTACTGAGCCACCCTCTCTATATTTAAAACGGGGAGTGCTTAATATATATATATATATATATATAATATATATATATATATATATTTCACTAACAATTTTATGTTTTTCTTCCACAGATGGAGGATAAAGGGTCTCATCACTAGCTAGCCTACCATGATCATAAGGTAGGATCGAAGTGGCATTCCCACTATAGCCACCACACCAAGGATATGATCCAATGGATGCATCAAGAAACAAAGTCCTTGGAACAGGAAGTCTCATCACGAGTCGACCTGACCACTTTTTCTACTTCCCGGTGAATGGCAATGTTTTCATCTGGCTACCATGCCAACACATTGGTCTCTAATATGGGCATCATAATGCACTTCCCTAATTATAAATAGAGGACCATGGCTCCCAAGGGTTAGAAAGCAACGCTGTCGAGGCTATGGATTCCTGTAGGCAATAGAAGCTATGCTTATGGTATTGAAGTTTTATTTTCTACATCAACAATTATTACAATGCCTTCTTCTTAAGTTTCTATTTCTTTCTATGGAGAGATTATTTCCCGAACTTACCTTGAGCCTTTGTGAATGAGTTAATATTCTAAAATCAATCACAACATTTTCAAGTGGAATAACGATAGTAAAGTATCATCTCCTATGTATGCTATTCTTTTTCTTTAACGCATCACCTCACAACATCTTATCACTTATTAATAATTCTCGTTACATGCCTTGTTTTCATTGCTCTAATATCCTTTATGATCCTTTCATTAATATATGTAACTTTCCACTTTTATTACCCAATTCATCACCCCTTCACTTCGTCGCCAGCAGGTCATCCTTTCATCCATTCGGTCATAGGTGACCTATCGTTTCGAGAGGGGGCGAGGACCTCCAGTATACCCTTGCATGCTCTGTCATATTTTAATTTGATTTTGTAGAATAATATGACATCCCATAATCATAGAGCGTGTGGCATTATAATAGTCCTCGATAATGCTATTTATGTTTATAAAGCATCACCTGATAGAGCCATTACAGCCATTTGTTATTCCATCTATTGGCTCTACTCATTGCAGTGCTTTCTCCACTGCACTAATCGTTTGTAGAAGTCAAGCATCATGGGAGGAATAGTAGTGCACCAGCAACCTTTAATATTGGGCATCTTTGATGAAGCTAGGGAAATTCTAGCTTGCGCAGGATGAATAACATATTTTACAATATTTTAACCCCCCAATGAGGAAATCGCCATTGAATTTTTACAACATCTTCGGAATGGAAAATCCTTGGTAAGAGGTAGAAAAATCACTGTAACAGATGTTGTGATAGCAAAGGTGTTTGGGTTGTCGGCAAATGTACTAGTATGGGCTGACAAGCGATTAAGGTTGCATGGCGCTATGGAGATTTTTAAGGATGAACGATAAGAGATAATCAGGAAGGGTAAAGGAAGTCAACCATCTTCTCTTGAAAATCCATGCGCATAATTGTCACGAGTTGTCCAAAAATATATTACCCGTGATGGGTGTAGAGGCGTGGTAAAGTCGTGCCAACTCAAACTTTTAGCAATTTTAAAACAAAAATGCTCAGTTAATTTGCCTGCACTGTTGAATTTGTTATTGCATGACACTCCCAAGAGGCTAAGATGGTCTCAACATCTAGAAGCAGTAGTTAGCCGCCATTGTCTGATTAGGTTAATAATTGGTCACAAACTTTCCCAGCAACAATCAACCTAGGATGATCTCATATTGGCCTTCGAAAGAGGTGAAAACCTACCAGCACCTAACCCTGTTCTAAAAATAAAAAGGATTGCCCTTTCAGGAAGTAAACCTCACAAAAACAGATGATCTACAACACTGAAGTCAAAATAGGGAATGTCTGAAAATCCTCAAGGCAACGCTAGTCAACCCATAGAATTATCCAGCCCCGTAAATGTAAAACACTTGCAATGAGAGTCGAAAGGACAAGACAACCATGAACTAGAACCTAACGAAGGAACAGGGCATTCTGATGTTGAATGGAGAAACGAAGTAGGGCCTCCTCGAACACCAAATATGAGTTCTAAAGATGATATTTTGCATGATTTTGAGGCAGGGATAGGCAAGGTCCTGGCCAACATGAACACCTACATGTAGCCTGAAGAACCACTTAATCCTAACTTAGGAGAAACCAAATCTCCAAGGAATTCTAGCTATACCAAAATTTTGTCTTCCTCAAAAGATACAAATCGCGAAGTGGAAACAGGCACAGAGGCTATTCAAGAATTAGAGGACGAATCTAGTGACATGCTCCTAGTGGAAAATAGTCATGAAGGTCTAGACATAGAAAACATAGTCCAAGAAGAGGAAGCTGAGATAGAGGTTATTCGGGAGTCTGATAATCAATATGGAGACATGGTCTTATTGGAACAAAGCCACGGTGAACAGCCAAGTTGTTACCTAGAATAGTGTTCACTCGGAGCTGCTATAATCACTAAGACTGGTAGTTATCTTAGAAACAAACAACTAAACACTACTTTCACTTTCCTTTATGAAAAATAGGTAAGAGTGGAACAAAGGGCACCAACCTTATTATTGCACTTGGTTCCTTGATTGATTCCTCTCTTTCATGATAGATCTTTGCCGCTTCTTCTTCATCTGTCTAGATTCAAAGAGCACCTGTCAAATCAAAGCAACATAATACTACTGAAGAACATAGATTTATATTCATAAATAACACAGGACCAGATATGTATTAACCACAGAAATGCATATACAATCAAACATACAAGAATGTGGAGGAAAACATGAATAGCTTTATTAATAACAAGAACAGCAAGAGGATTACAACCAATTATTCTGACCCAGCATCATCCTCCAGCAAGAAATCCCTTCTTCACCTCAATTGAAGCTTAGATCACCCAACACTATGAAGTTTCACCAAAAAACGAACAACACTTCTCTACAAGATACAAGCTTCTAGCCTCTAGATCTCTGTGATGAGGGATCCATATATAGATGATTGTATAGGGGTGATTCATCTTCTAGGGTTTGATTAGTGTCCTCTCTGTGATAGTTCTTGATTCCACTTGGAGATTGATGATCTCTTACTCATCCCTGGTCGAAAACAGAGAGGCAAGTGTCAGAGGGGAAGCTTCTAGAAGATTCTATGATCTTCCACCTCGCAAACAGTCTCTGCCATTTGTCCATTCTTGCCCATTGCACCCTACAAAGTGACCATCCAATATGGATAACACCCTTTACACTAGGAAGGTGATATGCATCGCACCCTCTACACTGGGTATTCATTATGGTCTAGTTTTTACCATTTCTAAGCAGTTTTTAGTGGAAAACTTCTGGGAGATGATGTAATCAGCCGACCTTGTTCCTTTAGGTAGCGAAGCAACACTTTTAGGGACTTAGGAGCCCTCATTTTATGGACATTTATGATTGGGGTTGCAGTGCCCAAAAATGTCTATAACAGTTTCCCCCTAAAGCATGAGGTCGTTAATATTTTGATGTCGGGTGAAATGCTTTATCATGAAGATCCGAAGTTTTTTGGAGCTGGGAGGTGACCTCTAATAAGATACAATACAATACATTATCTTCATAATATTTTTCATGATCTAGCTAAGGCGGGCATTCCCATGATCAACTTTATAAATTCATTTTCATGTACATAGGACAGACAATCGTCTGTGTAGTAGACTGATGATTCAGACTCATCATTCTTTGATTTGGATCATCATCTGTTTGGAAATGATGTAAATTTGATGTCTTTATATTCCTGAATATATCGCAGCCCGGATGGATGAAACTAGATCCGGGGTCTTCAACACTTGTTTGATCTTCACTCAAAGTACAAGTCGATCCATGTGAAAAAATGTTCTGGAGTCGAACATGGAAAGACCTCGCATGATTACCAGCCAATGATGTGAGATGTTAACAGGCATGAGAGGAGTCACCAATAATGACAATGACCCTCAAAGTACTACAGTATAATTCGTGCGGTGTGAAAAAGGAGTTGGCATTGAACACCACGCAAAATCTCTCGGTCGAAGGACATTAATGTAAAACTATCGCCGAAAGTGAGAAACTTGCCATTGAGGCATGCAAGCTTCAAAGTACTGAAAGGGGTGTTCCTAGGTCGACTTCTTGGATAATGAGCTGATGTTCACAAGAAGTGACCCGTCGTAGGAGGGCCTTAATGAATCCCACATCTATGACACGGAATGAAGCAAATTATTTCGGAGGTGAAACCAATCTGATGATAAAGGGTTCAGGGTGGGGATCATGAAAGAATGGAGCGTGAATGTATTGCAACGGGTGAGACACGGGTGAATTCTCTAAGTGACTTCTCTTGAACATATCAGCAACACTGACGATGGATTGGTAGCATTAACAAAAAAGATGGATGGTGTGATGGACCAATGGTGATATGACCAGTGAACGAAACAACCCAACCCGACTCGGATGCAGAGAGAAAGTGTCATATTCAAGAGCGACTTGCTACCAATAAAGTTTTTCAAGTTTTCTTCCAAATTTTCCCCATTCATTACTGACCGGTACCTATTTATTTTTGTCAAGCTTGAGGAGGATAACATATGCTTGTTATATAGTTCACCCTTCGGGAGAACCTGTCACTATATTTTAACCAGCCTAGGGATAGTGAAACTCGTTCTCATCCATTTAGACGAGTTTGTCACTATTCGGTTTTAACGAGTTTAACGACGAAGATAACTCGGTCCTTTTCAATTTTTGAGAGTCTAAAATGAATGGAAAGGAAACTCCAATGATTCTTTTTCATCATGTAATCCCTTAAGTCCAAAAAAGCATAAAATAATACGAAAGGGATGAATGTTCGGTAATTTTAACGAGTCGAACAAGACAAGCACTCGATATTTTTGTGTAATAATCCCTCAAGTCCAAAAATATTAAAATATAGAAGAGGGATAGCACTTCCGATGACTTTAACGAGCCAGAGAGGCTAATCGCTTAGCAATATTTTCATATTTTATGAGTGAATTGAAAAGAGCTTAAAGGAGACTCGTTTTTCGAGGAACGAGTGATGATTTCGGGTAGTAGCTGATTTTAGGTAAGGTTTGGAATTTTCCAATCATGACAGTCTCACAACGATGGCTAATAGAATCACTCTTTGCAGATGTTCCTCGAAAGGGTAAACAATGAAATGGAGGCGAATGATCAACTAAAAAACTGAGTGGAGGTGATGATGAGAACATGACCAAGGCTCAAAAGCTGATGATAATGCATTCGCACTGGTTATTTACCAGAAAATTGGTTCATTTTTTAATGAGATTAAACTCTGGGGGAAACATTTGCTCATTACTTATGTTTATTTTTTAACGAACTTTAATTCCACGTTAAAACTGCTCATCCCAGTCATATAATAAGGATATCTCATCTAAGATGCCATTTTTTGTGGGGCTTGCACCTTTTAAAGCTTTGCCCCGGATCCTTTCTTTATGCAAGCTAGGTTCGCTTTTCGCTTGCATGCAAAAAGATTTCCATGCCCCCAGGTATAGTGAAAAATTCCCAGGTTACCATATGAAAGCTCTCCATTCGTGTCGCAAACAAAATGCTTCCTTGGCGATGTCTACCAAGATAGAAAAAGGTGAGTGGCGCAGTCACCTCCACTCACATAACTTTGACGAGGGAATCTTATTCCGGTCTAATACCCTTTTTCTAAATGGGAAGGTGTGTCAGACTAGTCATATATCCCCCATGGAAACCTACTCTATACCCAAGGTTTTCCTGCCTAAACGGACCAGGGTGCATGACCACTGGGTTTCAGTCATATCCTCCTGAATCACTCACGCTCATCAGGTGGATAGACTAGAGATCGATGAGAGATTACTTGCATGAAAATACCATTTAGGGATGGCATTTGACTATTTGATATGTGTGAACCGGGGAATGACAATTGGTCTACGAGCTTGACCACTCTGCCTTCATGCGGAAAGCACATTACTCTAAAGAGTGAGGAGATGACGGCTCCCATGCAATAAATATAGTCACGCCCAAGGAGTAGATTATAATCCAGGGGTCCATGGACTAACATCACATTCATGTGAATATTTTTCCTTCTCAAAGTAATGGGCACATTGGGAAGGATCCCTAATGGTTGATTGATTCCTTTGTCAAAGCCTGTCGGATTTCTCATTTCAGGCAAAAGTGATGGCGAATGAAGCACTTTCCAAGAAGTTGAGGAAAGGATACTCACAAAAGCCCCTTCATCTATGATGGTACCAACCATGACCATTATATAAGCTTGTACAATGATTCTGAATGGTACACTAGCTGGTACATGGGGTCTGCCCAGTAGATTCCAATCGAAGGAAACGACTAGGTTGCTTGGAGCTGGGACCAAATAGATGGCCAGATATGACTCTAATGAACTTCCTTCCTATGGTAAAGGAATGGGTAGACTGCCCCCAAGTTCATTAGAGTTTTTGTTTATGAAAAGAATTTGAATGGTGTTGTTCTCTTTCTCTTCAGTGACGGTACCATTCGAAGATGAACCTTCTGAAGGCAAGACCGGGTTAACTGCCACCTCGAACTTTTGACTTTCGTCTGGTATGGATTCAGAGGATTCATTTTCAATGATAGACGTTTTGGCCGACCACAATGGCATGCCAGCTAGATTTTCAACCAGTGGTGGACTTGGCAAGATTTTCTTATATCCAGGAGGGAGCCTTAGTGGTGAAGCAAGACGGTCATCCAAAACTCTTTTAGCATAATCTAGGAAGGTACAACGGTTGACGGCGTGATTGCCTTCATACAATTTACAAGGAAATTTGCGATTCCTTTTTTGTCTAGATACTTCACTTTCACTGGTTGATGGTGTGCTTTCAACATGATTATCAGAGGTTGACGACACCAGATTGTGCAAACGAGGTGACCAATCCCTTAAGATCTATGGGATGCAAGGACAATCTCGATGATAGTGGTCTCCTTCGCAAATGACATATGGAGATTTAGGTTTAGACGGTGCAGTGTGAGGATTTTCGCTAGAGGACGCATGGTTTCCCCTTTTCTTTTTTCTCTTTCCGCTTCTTCTTCTTCTCAGTTACTTAATCTTTAGCTTTACCAGCTTCATCAAGCAAACAGGACGAAGGAGAGGGAGAAACAGATGAAGTAGAAGGCTCGGGGGTAACTCTAGTATCATCTAGTTGTTGACTTGACTGTTCAGGAATTACGGTATTCTGAACGATAGAGGTAGAGAAGAGCCATACGGGCAAACCAATCGTCAACCTTGGAAGTGACAATGTGGCCATATGGGGTGCACCAACATCTCCCCAACAGGAGAAAGGACTAGGATTTCTTCCAAGGGGAAATCCTTGGTTGGTAGACTCAATTTTTCTCAACCTGAAGACCAATGAGGGAACTTGTGATGTTATTCCGATTAAAATAAATTTTAGACGCTTTGACAACTTGTTTTTTAAATTTTATAGATTCGACTAAAAACAAAAGATGACTCTAGTCAACTTCGATTTTTAATGAGCCTGAAGTGACAAGTGCTCAGATGGACCTTTTATTTTCAGGAGTTTGAAAAGGAACTAAAGAGACTTATCTGGAAATCTAGGCAGAGGGGATTACCAAACCAATCGCAAAACTACAGAATACTTTTTACGGTACGGCAGTCAATCTTCCCAAATGTTGTGTTCAGTGCATTGTGATCGATAGGGTGGCATACACAGCTTCCTAAGCATAAAGGATATAGCCTATGGTGATCTCCCAATATATACTCGACGGTATGTGGGAGCACAAGTCCGTACTGGCACTTGTCATCTCAGCGTGGAGGAATCACCCCACCAACAGTGGAAACAACAGTTACCAGGTTTTACGACGCTAGAATAGTCTCTAGCCTAGACTTCTAGATGTTATGTGTTAGGTTCCAAAGCGTTTTTAGATTCATTAAATTTATTTTATAGTTGATATTGTTTAAAAATTTTCCTTTCAGTTTCATCGCGTGATGTGTATACAATTCCTAAAATGTAATCTAAGATGATAAACAACTGTTTAATCTTCATTTGGCAATGAAAATCCTAGCTACTAACGAAAGAAAATTGAGAATCTTTCAACAAAGAGCATAGAGCACACACTAAATGCACTGTCCTAAATCAAGCCAAGCAGTCTAAATGCAAATGCACATGCATGTATTTTTTTTCAGCCTTCTTAATGTATAAATGACGATAAGAAAGCGAAGTGCAAATATGAGTTATTTTCAAAGCGACAATACTTAACAAATTTCTTCTCAAAATGAAGTGAAGATAAGGGCGACACTTTGTCATTTCGAAATGAAAATTGTTTTTCGACACTTTAAAAACTACTAATTAAAATAATATACAAGAGTAACAGTACAATCTTCTATCAAGAACAATGGGATTCTGTTCTATGACTGAAAATGACACTTACGACACTTTCAGATTAAGAAACGACAGTTCGACTGTGCTACTACTATGCAAAAGAGAACTGAAAATGGCGCACAATACATAAAAACACTTACAGTTATTTTCACAATAAAGGCATAATGATGGAAGAGAAGGGGGTTTTCACAAAGATATACTGACCACAGACAGCAAAACTCCTTAATAAAAATGAAAAGAGTGAAGAAAAACCAAAGTCTAAAGGTAAAATTAACCATCCCTGACCATCACACCTGTCACATAGGGAATCCAGTATGCATCTCACCCACTGCACATGGGAAGTGTGATGCATACATACTGCCTTGAAGGGAGGGTTCGATGGTGCTAGCGTGAGACTTTTAACCAGTCTTTGCTCACAATTTGCAATTCAAATCAGGGATTTAGGCCGAGTAAGTGATTTTTAGTACATGTAAATCATAGGGGTTGATCTAAGGAGGTTACTAGAGCCACCACTTAGGGCAATTAGAAACTTTGCAGATCGATTGTTCAATTTATAAACAAAACCCAGAGATAGACTGAAGTAGCATTGATCTACTTTGCAATTGTATAACAAATGCAGTTCGAAGGCTAGATGGCTTGAATTCAAGCTCCGCCTGTAAGTTTATAAAACAAACAAAGATAGACTAACAAACAATCTATTCGCTCCCCAACGAAGTCACCATTTTGTTACTGGAAATAGTTTCCACTCAGAGCTGCTATTCCCACCAAGGATGGTAGCTATCTTAGAAACAAACAAGTAAAGACTACTTTCACATTCCTTTATGAAAAATAGATAACAGTGGAACAAAGGGCACCAACCTTAGTCTTGCGCTTGGTTCCTTGCTCGATTCCTCTCCTTTCTGATAGATCTTTGTTGCTTCTTCTTCATCTGCCCAGCTTCAAAGAGCGCCTGTGGAATCAAAGCAGCATAATACTATCGAAGAACAGAAATCTATATTCATAAATAACACAGGACCAGATATGTATTAACAACACAAATGCATATACAATCAAACATAAAAGAATGTGGAGGAAAACTTGAATAGCTTTATTAATATCAAGAAGAGCAAGAGGATTACAACCAATTGTTCTGACCCAGCATCATCCTCTAGCAAGAAAGCCCTTCTTCACCTCATGTAAAGCTTAGATCACCCACACGTATGAAGTTCCCAGAAAACCATACAACACTTTGTCTTCTACAAGATACAAGATTCCTAGCCATCTGGATCTCTTATGATGAGGGAAATCCAATATAGATGATGTAGGGGGGTGAAGTCATCTTCTGGGGTTTGATTAGTGTCCTCTCTCTGATAGTTCTTGATTCCACTTGGAGATTGATGATCTCTTACTCATCCCTAGTCGAAAACAGAGAGGCAAGTGTTAGAGGGGAAGCTTCTGGAAGATTCTATGATCTTCCACGTCGCAAATTGTCTCTCCCATTTCTCAATTATCACCCATCACACCCTACAGAGGGGCCATCCCATATGCATTGCACCCTTCACACCGAGAAGGTGATATGCGTCACACCCTTTGCACTAGGTACTCCGTATGGTCCATTTTTGACCATTTTTGAGCAGTTTTTAGTGAACTTCTGGGAAATGATGTAATTAGCTGTCCTTGTTCCTTTAGGTAGTGAAGCAACACTTTTAGGGGCTTAGGAGCCCTTATTTTATGGACATTTATGATTGGGGGTGCAGTGCCCAAAAATGTTTATAACACAAGCTCTTTAGAGACATAAGCTATTAACGAAACCATTAGTAGACCAATTAATCCTCAGAAAATGTACAGAGATAGAAAAAAATTGATGAAGCTAAGAAAAGAACACCAGAAGCTTCATAAGACAGTCAAGAGGCTCTGAAGAAAAATAAAATAAATCACAATTGGAAAGGTTCCGAACAATACCCCTAATATAGTAAATGTGGCAGTGCAAACAGAATTATATGAAGGTAGGGTTGCAGGAACTCAAACTAAGCTCATGCCTACTCGAACAATCATCACTCAAGAAGGACCGCATATAGATTTAATATACATAACTACTCCGATGAAAGTTTGTACCTCCTATAATAAAGAAGTACAAAAAAAGGATATCTCCTCTTATAGTATAGGCACTCAGGTGGACATAAAAGCCAAAGACATTATGATGCACCATGACCCCATTCTACTAAATATTCAGGAGGAATTGTCACAATATTGGCTCACGTTGGAACGACTTGAACAAGAAACCATTTCCTGGAAAAAATATCAAGAGCTGCAAAAACAACTTCGGGAAATGAATACAATAGAGAGAGATACTTTTGACAGATGCAGAAAGGTGGAAGAAAAAATTGGAGAAGATCAAGCTCAAGCTAGATAGACTCATAAGTCAGAAAAACACCATCTGCTCAATGTACTTGGATGTCTTGGAATGCAGGTCTCGTGCCACCAATTATGCCTTGTTTTTATTAGAATGGTATATGTTATTGAAAATTAAAGCCGTAAGAGCTGGTAACCAATTGAATTAGGAACAATTGAAGATTTTATAAACTTTTGCAAGCAACATGGTGTAAAGGTCCAAACACTTATTTGTGAGTTTTATCTGTACAATTTCATATTAGAGAATGAGGTGGAAAAATAACCCTAACGCTTTTGTACAAGATATTGAATTCCATTCTTTTATTTTGTTTGCAGTTAACCAACTCAAATGGTTTAAAGCTTATAGTGCATTTCAAAGATAGGAACATGGATTGAATCTTTGGGTGAGAAGTGAACCTAAGCACCCCTTACAAATGTTTTCCAGCCATAAGAGTCAAATGACACGAGAAGGGGTGATTAAAACTTTAAGGCCCATACATAAGGAGATTGTGCAGAAATGAATATCATATTTCCTCTCCATCCAAGAAAGATCTCTGACTACATCTAAGCTTAGATGAATGATCTCCACTCGTAGTGTGAAAGATAGGGAACAATTTAATTACAGAAATTTTAAAGCTTTATGTGGCCCGTATATTAACCTATAGCAATCTTATTTTGAGAGAAGGACCTTATTGGTTAGGATGCTAGTTTCAGAGCCCCATCATTTGGTATCCCCCTATAAAGTATCGAGCTGACTATGAATTTCCTGAAGGAAAGGAAGGGCCCACCTTTGTGCTCCTAGCTCAACATCATGGTTTTAGACCAATTTTTGATGCTTTCTCTCAAGCCTACTCTTTAACTGCACTGCATAAGAACTTTTACTTTTCATGAGGACATGAAACAAAGTTAAGCAAGGGAGTATTTGATGTTGAGTTACTCTTAATTCCATCACCTATTTCTTATTTTCTTATCTCTTTCATATCTTGACACACTAACATATTGATGGATTGTGATAGGAAATGGATGAACTACTTTCGATTAAGGTTTAGCCACTGCAACTAACTCCTATACCTTTTTATGCAGAGAAATAATGAAAGGAGCAGTTGATTTTCCCTAGAGATGGAACAACATAAACCAACAAAGGAAGAATGGGGCACGTCGGTTGCAGTCAGGTCAGAGGACAAATCAAGAGGATCAATGCCAAATATGAAGGGTGTCAGAAGATACCATTCAGCTGCGACTCCCTTAGGATCTCCGATCCTGAGGGATCACATTAATCTTTTAACTCTTTCTTACTATAAAAGCAAAAGATGCTAGGAGAAAAGCGAATCGATTTATGTTTATTTCAACTCATAACTTTAATTTATAGACTCATACGGTGGAGAGCATGACCATATTGTAATGAGACTTGAGTTCAATGGTTAATATATAATTTACGTTGTTGTTCATTTGTATTCTCTGAAGTAGTTCAGTAGTATTTGCTGGTGGCTAAGGGCCTGGACTCTAGTGGATTAAACTACTATCCCTTGTGTTATATATTTCTGATTCATGCATGTTTGTGTGGTTTGATATTTTTCCCAGTTTCTATGAGTTTATCTTATTTGTTTTTTACTAAATTTATATATTTAATATTTTCTTTACATGTTTCATAGCATTGCCATTTGATTCTATTTATGCTTATTATAGATTAAATTAATTAGCTGATTAAGACAATGAACATTGTTGATTTAATCAGCTGAAAGAGTTTGGTTACAGCTATTGAACTCTCCGTTGACATCGTTTCTATTTGATTTCTTGACTGAAATTAAGTGTGATTTAGATAGAATCAGCTAGAAGAGATTGGTTAATGCTACTACTCTCTCGTTTGATGCTATTGTCAATTGAATCGCTTGTTTTAGATTTTATCATGATTTTAGCAGAGGATTAAGTCTTGATGCTTAGATGTAATATTTCCTTTAACAGTGGCAATTTGAGTTTTATAAATGCATATGTTTACTCTTGTATCAATGGTTTATACTTCATTTTAAGAAACATTACTCTCTGGATTCATAGCATTGTACACTCATGGAATAAAAGGTCTTTCCCAGGTTGATGATTAATGTGAGGTAATTAGGAGTTTTAAAAGACACCTTTTAGCACCCAACAAGGACCAAATCACATATTTCGAGGATCGAAATAGGTGAAGAACCAACTAGTTTGGAGGAAGGATTGTTGGATGCACAACTCTTTACTGTGCGCATTGTAGATCACCATTTTTCTGATATAATTCATCTTTTGTCTACTGGAACAACTCTAGAAGTTTATTCTAATAAACAGAAAATGGAACTAGTGGTCCATGCTGTTAATTTTTCTGTGATTGTGGATCACTTGTATAAGATCAGAACAAATGAAATATTGTGTCGATATTTTCTAGAGTTTGAGCACGCTAGTATCCTCACCAAAGCACATGGAGGAGTTGTGGGAGGACACTGTGAAGGGAAGGTGACTGCGCAGAAGATTCTATGGGCAAGGTGATGGTGGCTAGTAGTGCATAAATACTCTTCGAAGTTTTGTAAAGTATGTGATTCTTCTCAAAGGATGGGAAAGAATTCACGAAGAGATGAAATGCCCTTGAACCCTCAAGTTTTGTTACAAGTATTTGGAAAATGAGAAAATGTAATTGTATGTCTGATACAAGCACTAGGAAGGAAGACAGGGGAATGGTACATTACTACTGCAACGGAGTACTTAACCATATGGGTGGAAGCGCAACCAATTAAGGATTGTATTGTTACTATAGCTACAGAGTTCTTATTTTAATAGAGCTTAACGCGATTTGGGTGTCCTAAGGTATTGATGAGTGATAGGTGTATCATTTCCTGAATAGAACAATAAGTGTTGTGCTCAAAGAATTCTAGGTGTACCATCAAAATAGTATGCCCTATCATCCCCAAGTCAATGCTATAGTGGAAGCATTCAATAATATTATGGAGAATGTGTTCACAAAGTTTTGTAAGGCGAAGATGAATGATTAGAATGTGTGTATGACAGCAATTTTGTGGGCATATAGAACAACGTGCAAGAATTTGATAGGCTAAACTTTGTTTAGGTTGCTTTACGGGATCAATGCAATGATGCCCATTGAATATATTTTGCAAAGCCTGCGCATTACAAATTTGAGAAAGATGACATATAATGAGACCTTAAAGGAGATGGAAGTTGACTGGTTTCTCAAATGATTTCGCCAGTAAATGCAAAAGGAATGTGAGCAGGCCTTGCATGATAAGAATATTAAGTTGGGCATGTTTAAAGTGAATGATTTTGTTCTGCTCTATTCACAAAGTTTCAAGATAAATTCTGTTAGGCCCCTATACTACTAGTGTAACCCCTTATTGTTATTAGTAAAACACACTTATTATATTGATGTACCCATATAGTTCCCATATTGTTACTATTGTGCCCCATAGAAGCCCAATATTGTTATTATTGTGCCATTACATTATTATTGTTATGTAGGCTCTGATTATGTTATGACCCCTTAGACTCCTATATATAGAGAGGAGGTCTCTTCATTTGAATCATCCAAGAATTGTTCATTTATGTAATGTAAAGGAGGTTTCCCCCTCGAAGAGGCTCAATTCTAAGGCGTTGATTTGTCTTTTCTATATTTTCTTGAGTTGGTTTCATAACATTTGGTATCAGAGCTTTGGATTCTAGGGTTTCGCTGCTCAAAACAAGTCATCGTGGAATTTTCACTATAATGTTTTTTTTACGATGTTTCAGAAGTTGAAAAAAAAACCCATTTGAAAAGACATCGTGATAAATCTCGGGTTCCAATTTCAGAGCCTTTTGTGTTATAGTTTCGGAGATGTGATCTGAGGAATTTGGTCATTTTGTAAAATCTTGAATTACATTCAAAACAAGTGCCCTAGGGAAAATAATCATAACTTCCTCTTTGAGCATCAGATTGAAATTTCATAAGAAGGTGCAAAAAGAGGATGGACTGTAGTTTCTTCTATGCATTTTTCAGAGCTAAAGGTTGAAACAGTGACTCGTGGAAGATCGTACAAGTTCACTCTACTAAACTAGTCTATAATCAGGTCACTATGGGAGATTTGGCATAACTCTTCATTGGTGAATCCAATTAGGGTCAGACTGGTGGCATTGGAAAGAGGACACAGAGGACTACTAAAGGTCTCAGTTTCAGAACTTAAAGATCCAAAAATACAGAGTTACAGTCATTTCAAGATCGAGCTCCTAAAATCAAGAAAAAGCAAGATGAGGAAGTTTGATGGCAATGATCCGGTAAATTGGACACGTCAGATGGAGAAATATTTTGATCTACATGGTGTAACACTATTACAAAAGGTATTTATTGCATCTTCATATTTAGAACCAGATCAATTTTTATGGTATAAAGGGCTTTTTTCTCGTAAAAAACGTGTTACGTGGTCAATTTTCAATGAGGAAATGATAGCACATAATGAAGATACAAAGAGAAACACCTTCTTTAGAGCAACACCACAACAATTGGAAATAGTAAAAGGGCTTTTTTACATATTGGAAAGTAAAATTATGGAAACAAGGAAGTCTACCCCTCACAACTATAAAGATGGAGGTGTTGTTTCTCCTAGCCTTCCACAACCTACAAGGGTTACACCACAACAATTTGAAGAAAAAAGAGAAAATGGGATTTGTTACAATTGTGATAGCAAATGCACTAAAGGTCATAAGTGTGCTGAGAAGAAATTATTTTACATAGCCTATGAAGACGAGGAAGAAAATGATCAAGAAACATCAAAAGAAGAGGATATACGCTAGGACACTACCCCAGAGAAAGAAGAAATGAATCAGACCATATCTTGTAAAGCATTGGCAAGAATTACCACTCTTCAAAATCTCCAGATAGAAGGACATATCAAGAATAAAACGGTGCAAGAAGTGAAAGATCACATCAAGAAAGAAGAAATGAATCCAACCATATCTTGTAATTCATTGGTCGAAATTACCACTCCTCAAACTATCAAGATAGAAGGACATATCAAGAAGAAAAATGTTCAAGAAGTGAAAGATCACATCGAGCATCAAGAAATGAATCCGACCATATCTTGTAAAGGATTGGAAGAAATTACCAGTCCCCAAACTCTAGAGATAGAAGGACATATCAAGAAGAAAAAGGTTCAAGCAGTGAAAGATCACATCAAGCATCAACAACAAATTCTCCAACTTTTAAAGGATAATGCCAGTTCGGTGCAAAATCAAACGAAACAGCAGGTAGATCAACATCGTAGTGAAAAATGTTTTGATGTAGGTGATTGGGTATTTTTACTGCTACATCTCAAGCAAGCTATTTATGAGAAGGAAATGTTGGCAATACTACATGCACTTAAAAAATGGCGACCTTACCGAATGGGAAGACTCTTCAAGGATGAGGATGTGGAAGCACTGCTTTGTGTTATTTCTATTATCCAACCAGACTGGATAAATGAGGCAAGGGATGAATGGAAGAAGGACGAAGAAGTATGGCCACTTATTAAAAAGTTGCAAAAGATCCCAATTCAAACAATATTGCCAGAAATTGAAGAGAAAGGAAAAACCATATTGGAACCTGGAGTAGTCATAGAAACAAGAACCCGACAGTTACGAAATCGATCAATTTCAGAGTATCTCATCAAGTGGAAGAATTTACCCACTGAAGATTCCACATGGGAGGACAATATTTTATACAGAAACATCAAGAACTACTCAAGCGTTGAGGACAACACTTTTTGAAGGAGAGGGGCATGTTAGGCCCCTATACTACTAGTGTAACCCCTTATTGTTATTAGTAAAACACACTTATTATATTGATGTACTCATGTAGTGCCCATATTGTTACTATTGTGCCCCATAGAAGCCCAGTTATTTATTATTTGTGCCCTTAATTATTATTTGTTTTGGTTCGGCTCTGATTATGTTTTATGACCCTAGATCTTATATATGAGAGGAGGTCTTTTCATTTGAATAATCCAAGAATTGTTCATTTATGTAATGTAAAGGAGGTTGCCCCCTCGAAGAGGCTGAATTCTAAGGCGTTGATCTATCTTTTCTATCTTTTCTTGAGCTGGTTTCATAATAAATTCCAAATGCACCGGTCGGGACCATATGTAGTCAAGGAAATCACGGATGGTGGTGCAGTTCATCTTGTAAATCTGAATGGGGAAATATTTCCAGGAAAGGTGAATGGCAGTCACTTTAAGTTGGATAAAGGGGATCCTGCACCTGCGCAATGATGATATGATATCAAGACAGTCTTAGCACTACAAGTAGATGCAAGTGAACACGGGACTATAAACTACACTACTCAGGGAAGAGGAAATCGTGTGGGATTTGTGTGACGAATGAAAAAGGTATGCCAGAAGAATACTCGACAAAATCAATTGCGCCAGAAGAAGCTGCGATAGAAGCAGTTGCTTCAGAAGAAGCTGTGATAGAAGCAGCTGCTTTAGAAGAAGCTGTGATGTCTGAGTTGCATCATGGGGGTTGGTGTGACACAACTGGGTCCAAAACTAGCCATCGAAGTCATTATTCATGATTGGACAATGAAAATCCAATTAGGAGGAGCTGGTAAGTGACATTTATGGTGAAAATATTTGGATTTATGCTATCAAAGATGCATTTATGATTAGAAAATAGAGGGAATGGTCATATTTGAATTCAAAATTGCCTATAAATTTGGCATGTTGTTTTGCCAAAGAACACTTTTCTTTTTGAAAGATTGGTATAAGCCCTCTTGTTTTGACTCTATGAATCGACACACTTGGGAGGATTTTTTCGCAAGATCAGCATTCACGAAACTACCTAAGTATATCGAGTAGCTTATCATTGAGAAAATGTCCGTGCCAACAAGTTCTGAAGCCATTATCTCTCAAGCAGAGACCCCAAAAGTTGTGTCAATAGAATCTATGCCATCTGTTCCTACAGCACTGAGGTTGCCTAGGCCAGAGAAATTAGTTTCTAAGTAGAAGAACAAGAAAACATAACCTATACTAGTGAGGTAGTTACTCAGGAAGAACCCGATGGTTCGACATAAAGAAAGGAGGGACAAGGCAAAGGAGTTAGAGGAATGAGTGGATTTGGAAGAAAAAGAAGTCAATGATGGAGTTGAGGAACTGGATGCGAATGAGGGTGAGCCTATCACGAGGCTCCCAACATATATTTCTCTACAAAAAGGGAAAGCAAAGGTAACCGAGGACCTGTATTTGCGAAAATTCATGGTCTCTACACAATAGTTATCGTAAGATGTAGTTTTCGAAGGCATGTTTTTAGTGTGTATCCTAGTGTTAAATTTGGAGGATTGTGATCTCCCTGACCATGAGAGATTTTCTCATTTGGCCATCCATAAACGCATGACCAAGATTTACTATGAAGAGACTCGGGTCACAAGGCTAGAACCTATGAAATGGGTAAAAGGTGTCAAGTAGGCTAGATTGCTGCATATGTTATGTGTGCCACACTTCCAGCGATTAATTATCAATACTATCTATGTGTTCCAATTTATCGCGCTAATGCATTATGGGTGTTTTCTATTAAGAAAACCCATCTCGATAACATATATGTTGATCCATCGAATTATGAAGTTTCCCTATAAAGGGGTAGAGCCAACCAAAGAGTTTGGAGGAAATAGAAAAGAGAAGGAGCTTGTGGATAGGATGAAAACTAAGTTTGGAGTAGTAAAGAAGTCACGTGGGTACTCCATCCACTCAATTACAGACCAAGCGGTGTAGTTTGTCACTCAAATTTTGGCCAGGAAAATCATGAGAAAATATCGCGTGATCGAGCTTCTGATTCCTTTAATCTCATTGGTTGTGCAGTGCGCTAAGCGAAGTTGGGCACAATATCTTTGCAAGGAATTATTAGCAAACTACAGCGAAGCACAGGAGGAAAAAAATGAATTTCACTATGCCTAGCTCCTACTGTTGATTGCACTCGTTGCATGGCAACTATGGCAGGATAGTAAATTCCCTCCACAGGATGAAGAATTACCAAAGGCAGTGAAGTTCGCTTTGTTGTGGGTGACAAAAGATCCAAGGAGGATCATGGACTCAAAGGTATTCTGGATATTGCTCAAGATGGACCTCCACACAGTCATAAGTAAAATGCCAAGGTTGTCTCCAACCTTGCAGTTGCGGGACTTAACATAATTCAAGGCTGAATTTCATAATGTATCTATCTGGGCGTGGAGAGACCCTAAGAAGATATGGCACAAGGTTCCATACTTAGTTACACAGGCTAATGTGCAGGAAATCACGAGACTATTGGCAGCAGAGTGGAGGGAGCCCACAGACCTTGGTGCAGGAACCAGTAAAGGAGGAGAGAGCTACTTCACACAGACAACAACTGAGTAGAATAAGAAGGAAGTTGAGCAAGTGACAATGCGTGAGAGGACCTCTCAAAAGAAGAAAGATGATGCAGCAAGAGTGCTTGAGCGTCATGGAACCAGAACGAACCTTGGACCTAGTAACTTAGTATCAGAGCTACAGTCTGAGTTTCTTGTTACAATATTGTGGAACACTTGTTAAATAAGAATATCAATTCCGACCCCTTCTAAGTAATCTACTACAACCTCTTCAATTCCCAATCTTTCCATGAGAGTCATGTTTCCTTGTTCTAATTTTCAAACATATTACCAAAATCACTGAATATGGTCATATGGTTTTGGACTCTCAAGCGATGCAAATTTTCCATTTCTTAGAATAGGATTTTTAAATATTACCATAGTAATGACCAACAACTAAAGCAAAACCTAGGTGATCAACTCTGTGACCAATTCTTGAGGAGAGATAGGACGAAGTGGTTTTCTTATAACATTGAGTTAAAGTTGGTTTGGTTTGGAAGATTGCAATTACATTATAAGGGCCAACACAAATCTTAATCTTAACAACAGAATTTTCTTGCAACAAAAGCCAACAAGAATGGTATAGGCAATGTCACATAGGAGGCTTGGTGAGTGCACAAGCAAGGCCACTTTTTCTCTTATTTTTGTATTTTAGTTAATTAGTTAGTTCTAGAAATTAGTCTAGGTGGAGAGATCTCATTTATTGTAAAGGAAAATCATTTCCTCTTTTATAGAAAGAAAATATTTCCTCATCTTTGATCATGGTTGAATGATGTGATTACTCCTCTTTGGAAATTAATGAAGACCTCTTTTGAGAGTTAAATTTTCTAAGGGGTTTTTCTTAATCTAGTTCAAGTGTTTTGTTTTTTTTTCTAAATGTTTTTCTTAATGTAGTTAAAGTGTTTTTATTTTTCCTTTATAAACGTCTAGATTCATATTTTTCTTAACATATAAAATTTTAATATTAATTACTATTTACTTGATAATGGAAACCAAAATACAAATTTTAAAATTTATTTTTTTTTCAGAAAAAATTACGAGCAATTGCTAGTATTACATCTTTTATTAACAATAATAAAAAATTAAGAACATTCTTTCAATTAATTAATCTTATCCATATTTCTTTGCAGGCTTTTTAGCAATTGCTGATATGATATCTTTGAGGCTAGAGACTCCACTTTTTGGAGCAATTGCTAATAGTATAATTTTGAGAGGGAGAGGTTCATTGTACAAAAAGTAGCATTATACGAACCAGTATGATGTGCAACTTTATTCATGCCTCATCAAAGTTGAAATTTTGCTGTCTACTAAAAACAATTATTAAAAACATTTAAATAATGTCGGCTAATAAAAAAATTGTAATCTAATGTTACATCTCTATTTAAGATAAATGATGAAGATTTATGAATGCAACTTATCATATCACGATTATTAAGTTTCCAAATCGAAACCTTATGATTTCGTAATAGACATTTACGTGACGAATACAAGTGCGCATCTATTCATTTTGGAAATATATTGAGATGGAACACCACGGAGAAAGAGGCCCCAGACAACAGAGAAGCAGCGGCGCGCAAGGTGGAAGAGGGTCAGAATCCTCCACCCCGTCAACGTCGAATAACAGTGTTTCAACCTCATCTCCTACAGATTTGGATAACGATAGCGTAAACCTCGCTGACGAACAGTTACTGGATCAGTTTGACAATAACCTGGCCGAAATGTTTTATAGCTTTGAAGAACCTCGGCGGTCTTGGGAACGATTCCTCGAGATGGTCGGAGGATTGGAACACGCAGCATTCCCGTCGACAGACACAGCCGTTGTCCAGCAGCCACATAACATAACGATTTCGGAGGAACATGTGAATAACAATCTGACTTGTTCAATTTGCTTTGACGATTTTGAATTGGGTGCTGAGGCATCAAAACCCAACTGCGGCCACATCTACCATTCCACTTGCCTTTCCAAATGGCGGGCATTCGGAGACACATGTCCGCTCTGCCGATCCCGAATGCCCAAATAATTGTGATGAAGCTATTTGCGCATATACATTTATCTGTACGTATTTTAGTTTGAATTTCCTTTTAAATAGACTCTGTGATAACTTAAAATAATATTTTAAATAGATTTGTACCAAAAAAAATGGTGTAATTATGTGAAAGAGTTAAGCTTAATCGTTTATGTTTCCGAATTTTTCATAACATCATTATTTTACAATATTTTTTAGAGAGAGAGAAAATTCTAAAATATATTTAATTTATATAAATTGAAAATGATTATGGGGTCTAGATGTGTTCTAGAGTCTAGAGTGTAATCTTGTTTTTTCATAATTAAAGTTGAAATTTTGTTAATCTTGTATTATTTTCAACAAGAAATTTTACTATATTAAAATTTCAAATGACTTAATTTTACAAATGTTTACTCTTTGCTAAGGTCAATACCATGTCCCTAAATAAACTAGAAAGATTATTTCAACACAAAGGATCTAAAAGTGGGCTCTAAAATCTTTTTGGAGTGTGAAAATTGAGGAAAAATTTGCACCTAGACAGATTTGATCCCTCTTGAGTTGGCAAACTTTGTTCTTAGTATCGTGGAGAGGGTTTTTCTATTAGAGTTATCTAGTTGATGTCTTTAGTATTGCTCACTATGTTTTGGATTTCATAGAAAAATGAATTATCTACAATTCATTTCATGTTCCTCAATAGTCACAAAACATCAATAGTTGCTGAAGTTTGTAAAATATTATACATAAGAATTATTCATAAGATTTCAGCAATAGTAGAGAATTGGATAAACCTCATGCATAAGACAAATATTTTAAAAATTAACTTAGGTTAAAGGCCTATTCTCTCAACCATGAAAAACCCCTAAATTGGATTTAGGAAGTCATGGATTCATTTTAATGTAATGAGATCTCTCATCTATTCTCTCTTCTATTTTTTTATGTAATGAGAACTTTTAGTACAAAATTTAATTCTTATGTTCCTTTTACTATATTCCTTAAGAGCTTAATATGCTCCTTTTAGGTTATGAGAAACATTTACACCATTGATATGGTGATATAAATGATAGTGGTTTGCAAGGTTTGTCATTATAACTTAGTCATAAGTAGTGTATTGTAAACTAGAAAACGGTTTTATTTTGAGAAAAAAATATGTTATTAAATGATTATCCTTATAGAATGGAATAAGAATTTTCTACTTTTTGTTATTGAAGTATAGATAGTAGAAATGTTTGAGTTCACTTCGGATTAGTATTAGAAATTGCCATCTATTTCCTTATATTCTTGGGATAATAGCTAAGTTTGGTTCCTTTTGGTTGGTTTGGTTTCCCTAATATAAGTTTTTTGGAAAAAACATATCGAAAGAAAAATTGTCTTATGTAAATAGTTTCTTATGTAACCGCTTTAAACATTGTGGATGGATTTAGAAAATGTATGACAAGTTGTTAATCCATGCAAGCTTATAGAGGCAATTTGAAAAACATAAAACAAAAGGAGAGTGGTTTGAATGGTTGGATAATGCATGCCTATGACTTGGTTGTTGTAAATCCCTTGAATAATAATAATATTGATTATCATTTCCCCATGCATGTTTCCCTCAAAAGGAGGGTTAATGCCAAAGATGCGGAGTGAAAATTTTGAAATAAAAAAGCTCAATGCGAGTAATAGCTTTGAGTTATGGAAGTTTAAGATTCAGCATATGCTCATGCTACAAAGAGTGGAAAAGGCTTTGCTGTGCAGGAAAAAGAAGCTTGTGGATGTGGATGTGATCACTAGGAAGACATGGATGTAAGAGCCCTTACTGTTATTTGTTTATGCTTGGAAGATGATATGTTGTTCGTTGACAAATAGAATCTACTTGAAGCGGCACGTATACAACATCCAGGTGAAGGAAGGTGCAAAGATCTCTGATCATTTGAATTCTTTTAATACTCTTTTATGTCAATTTTATGGTATGGATGTAAATCTTGAAGGGGAGGAAAAGTCAATTACATTATTGTGTTGTCTGCTTGAGTCTTGGGATCAGTTTGTAACCTATATCAATTTTGTTTTTGTCGATACCATTGACTTTGATACAATAGTGGGAGTTTGATTGTTCAAGGAAAGTTGATGGGAATCTAGCCTTGAAAACTCAACATCAAGATCAATGGTGGCAAGAGGTCGATTAAAAGAAAAAGTTCAGAATACAAGAGACATATGAAGATCGAATTCAAGAGGAAATAAGACTAAGTTGAAGTGTTGATACTGTAAAAAATCGGGGCATCTCAAGAAAGATTGTTGGTGGTAGCTACCTATACCAATAGGTTTCATTTTTCATGATTGGCAGGGGAAGTGCCAATATGATCTACTTTGGTGATACAAAGATCTCATATTCTTGTGGAAGAAATATACTTACATTTGATTGATGCTGCCCTACTTCTGAATGGGTGATCCAACAGCCTAATCTGGGTCATGCCATGTTTCAATTTTGTTGTAGATTAGAGAAAGAAATCTGTCCAAACAGCTCAATCTTGGCAGGTAAAGTAGATAGGTAGAGAATGAAGGTTCCCAACTGCTTAATCTGGGGCCTTGGAAGCAATAAGGGTAGTTTTAGATAGAAAATCAAAAGAAAAAGTCAAAGGAAAAGAAAATACATAGAAGGGTTTGCAAGTCTAAGTGCACCCTCCTTGGAGTAACAAAAAATTCTAGGCAATAGAGTGGGTAGGTAGATGGGGTTGCAGAAAGCATGGTTTATGGCATTTCACTGGCCTAAGCAAAGATAAAAACATGGTGCCAGTGCAGATTTCCTATTTCAGCAGTCTTACAACAATTTAATGAAGCATGTCTAACTTCCAAATTACCCCCCATCACATTCATGGCTAACATCACTATGCCACCTATGTTCATGAAAGAAGTCAAAGTCTTTTGTTGGTTCTAGTTTCTTTAAGAGCCACATTTCTTGTGTAATTTTTTTTTTCATTTTGATCTACTTCCTAAAAACTAAGTTGATTTCATATAAACAGCTTAGTATTTTACCCCCCTCATCCACCCTTTTTTACTCATATTAACTACTAACCTATCACTATTTAACTCCTTATAACCCCTATTCCCCCTATTACTATGTAAAATTTGGCAAAAAACCCAAAATATCTATATATCCCCTTCCCCAAGCCTTATAGCTCTATGTATCGTTTTTGAATGTTTTCAAACGCTAAAACATTGAGCACGACCCAAAGAGCGCCGAAAAATTAATCTTGGGATTAATCCCGGATTTGTTCGGATTAATAACCAAAACCCGCTTTGTAAATAAACCTTGCAAAAAACCTAAAAACCCACTTTTATAATGTTCTGCTGGGCACGCATTTCAGAGAATAATAATATTTTATTCGTCTGCGCATTCCATATTGCCCTTGTACCTCATAAACCCGTCAACCGTCGGATCTGGGCTTTCCCATCCGACGGCTCACATCCATTTTGGACGGGCCCCGATCACCGCACTTTACTGCCCGAGAAACTCAGAGGGTGACATCAGGCCTCTTCCACGCATTACCCCTATATCTTCTCGGGCTGCCCTCTGACAATACCGTGACCGTATCCAGAGCGGTCCGAGAAAATCCACTTACCGCTGTGTTATACCGCCTGCCCATGTCACCGCCTCGTCACGCCCACGTCAGTTCGACTCAGCGCCCTGTCGGCACCCCCGCCCGCCAGCACTCCGACGTGTCCGCCACCTATGCAATCCCCCTGGACCACTCACAGACTGCCACGTCACTCGATGATGTCATGCTGATGTCACCCGACCCTGACCCCACTTGATGACGTCATGCTGACGTCATCCAAAAAACGCGCCAATAACCCAAAAAGTCTATTTTAGCCAAAATTTCGTGTTTTTATCACTTTTGCTAAAAGAACTGTTGCTCACCTCTGCATGCAAATTACGACCACCTGTCACCAACCTGCAGAAATCGACCCAAAGACCGTTGGCGCCTCCAACCCACCTGCATTTGTGACCATTGCCGGCAATTCACCAGGTATTTATCCAAAGCATCCCCTCAGCGCTTGGTTATGTCCATAATTCTCCAGAACTGAATTAAAAAGAGTGAGGAAACCTGTATTTACCAGCAAATCCGCGGTGACCAGCATTTGTTTTCAGTTGTAAGGTCGAAATTCACCTGTTGAGCCCACATTCAGTCACATTTTCCTAAATTCATAGTCTGTCCGCGCATTCGTGGACTCAAAAACCTGAGCTGCACTAATTCACCGGGAAAACAGTGTTTCTAGTCCCTGCAGTTGCTCAATTAACTCTCTTTTGAGCATTGTACACTATTGTCACCACAATTTACCTCATTTGCCCTACTTTTGCAAAAATACCCCTCTGTGTTCTTCTGTCCATTTCCAAAGTAAAAACAAGAAGGTGCAACTAAAAGTGAGGAATCAGCTAGGCCCATTTCTATACAACAAAAGGGAGGAAGGATGGAAGGAAGCTGATTTGATCCTAGAGACCCTCAAATTGCAAACTAGTTTCAAATGGGTGCCTTATGACCCTAATCATTTCATTTCCATCAGGAGGGTAAAATACAAATTGGGTGGCTACGCTCACGTGAGACTGCCTCATATTGAGAAATATGCCAATTCTTTAAGCTGGAAAGAGGGCACTCTAGAAGAGCCAATTGGTAGAGAGAAAATGCTACAAAGAGAAGCAAAGAATATTGAGAAAGAGGCTGACTTGGAAACTTGTGGGCATGTTTCCTCTTCCTATCAAAGGCAACTTGGAGCAGCTGCCTCATCGTCTACATCCCAGCAGCAAGCAGCTGAAACTTCTCAACAGGAATCAAGCAAGGATAAAGGGAAGCAGATGGAGCAGGAACAACCACGTCCTATGACAGAACAACAAGCAGAACAACAAGAAGAACAGCAAGCAGAAAAGCAGGTAGAACAGCAAGAAAAAGGGCAAAAAGAGGGGCAGCCAATACAGCAAGAACAAACAGCTGAAGCCCCAATATCCACTGAGCAACAGGCTCAAGAGAATGTGCCTCCGAGGCAAGAAAAGAGAGTGGAGGCCTCAGTGCTGCAAACTCCACAGAAAGAAGAAAAGGGGAAGAAGAGGGATAGAGAGTAGGGGACTCCCCTCACCACATCCACAAAACAAGGGGAGAAAAGGCAGAGATTGAATCCCCTCTCCGAGGAAGAAATGCCTATTGGGAAATCATTGGGCATGGGCCCACCGAGCATGGAGACATCTGCCAGTTCCTTTCAGCAGGAACAAGAAAGAACCCTTGGAGGAGAGGTCAGCTCGTCAAGTCAGCAAAGGAGAGCTGAGACAGGCATCAAGCAACAATTCATTGATATTAAAAGGAGAAAAGAGCCACTCAGGCTCCAAATCTACAACTAGTTGCTTAAGATGGCCAACCATGCTGCAGCCACAGTCAGCTGCAGACTATATAAGAACCAGCCTTGAGGTTCTTTCCAAGGACATCCACCCTATGGACCAAATAAAACTTCACAAGCAAACGGGTGAGATGGTCTATTCAACACTCGCAAATAAAAAATTACTGGCAAATAGGTTGGAAAATAGCCTGAACAATACAACTGCCCAACTTCAGTTGGAGAAGTCATCCTCTCAGGCCAAAGACAACAGGATCAGGTCTTTGGAGGATATACTCATAGAGCTTGGGCATGACCCAAATGATCCAAAGGCTATACAAACGCTGCTGAAAATAAGAGATGCAGACCTTGCAGCTCTAAGAAAGAAGATTAAAATCCCAGCAACCATTCACCCTCAAACAGAAGAGGTTGCTCAACAAAGATAGGACTAGGATGTAGCAACATTGCTGGTAGCACTGCACAAATAGCTAGTGCAAACAGAAGTGAAGCTGGAGGAGACAGAGGCTGCACTGCAGGCAGCCCTACAGCAGAAAGAAAGAGGTCAAACTTCTCAACCCCCTCCAGAGATCATAAACCTTGAGGAGCCCCCACAGACTACTGCTCCTCCCACAGAGCAGACAGCTCCATCAACATCAACATCAGCACCAGCACCAACCTCAGAGCAGGCTCCGAGCCTTGATATGCAGAAGTTGATTAGTGAAATCAAGGTCCTAGAAGCCCAGATGACAGAGCTGAATGAAGCCAAGGAGAATTTGGCTAAGCTAAATGAAAAATATGACAAATCCAAGCAGAATGTAGCTGAAAAAAGGAGAGAAATAAAAGCTCTCAAAGAAAAGATAAAAGAGCTGGAGAAAGAGCTCACCCTTGACAAAGTGGTGGCTGAGGTCAAGACAGTTTTGTGGACCCACATTGGCCAATCAATAACATATCAATGGCAATATATTGAGACTATCCATGAGCAAACGGAGCTCATAGGCAAAGCACAGAAGGAATTCCATAGAGAAAGGGCATCTCTAGGTAGTATGCCTGAGATAGCCAACAGAATGATCAATGTGCTTAATAACGGGACAGGTCCTCAGCTGGCAGCAATAGGAATCTCCAACAGAACTGAAACCATCCAGCTGATAAAGAGGGTCCTCACATTGAAGAGCCTGGTGAAAACATTGGATAGAAGAAGCCAGGACATGCAAACAGAAGTCAACAGATTCATGGATAAGTTTGCAGCATTACAGGGCAGAGGTCTTCCTGGATTGATGAACAGCACAGGGAGACTACTATCACATGAGAATTATGCATAAAGGGTGAACACATTTGCCACCAATCAGATCACTCAAGGATCAAGTACTTCAAAGGTAACAGGGCCAACATCTGGGAAAAGTCTCTATGATAGAGTAGAGAACTTATTTTTTATTATGAATGAGATCAGACATTTATTTGAAGTGCCTCCAAACTTGTACAAATACACAGAGGAAGATGAAACCTTTGATGCAATTTTGAGACATCAATTGCGTACACAGGAGTGGTGGACTAGAATGATACAGTTGTTGCTATAAACAGGAGGCTTTCATCAAAGTTTTGTCATCAAGAAACATAAGTCATCATGTTCACAAAATATGATGCATACACTATGACTGGAGAAAAGTGGAATGAGCCAACTCAGCAGGAAGATTCAGCCACTAAAAGCAACACTGACAGCTACAGATAACAGGGCCGAGAAAGCAAGAAGAGTTCTGACAAAATTAAAGGCTATTTATTTTACATTTAGGGCAGCAATAACTTCCTTATCTGCTATTTTGTAAAGTTGGTGAGCGTGTTTAATTTATGAAGTAACTTAGTGGTTCAGATATTTTTTAAAACCGATTGTATATATTCCCCCTCGCATAAGCTTGCAGGGGGGTTGTTGTTGTTTCTGATGAAGAAGGAGAACTCTGCTGTAATTTCTGGAAGAATGATATAAACAAAGCTTGGAGTTTACAGGAATTGGGTTTTACTGATGCATGCTGTCTTGGAACCATTGAATGCTACAGGATTCTAGTGCTATGGCTTAATATAATAAGTGTTCTCTATCTCTGTTAATGTTTTATTATTTGTTTAACTCACATCTCTCATATGTTGTTCT
>APFE030156567.1:0-13747 GCA_000404065.3 Pinus taeda
CTCTGATAGTTCTTGATTCCACTTGGAGATTGATGATCTCTTACTCATCCCTGGGTGAATTCAAAGAGGCAAGTGTCAGAGGAGAAGTTTCTGGAATATTCTATGATCCTCCACCTCACAAACTGTCTCTGCCATTTGTCCATTCTCGCTCATCGCACCCTACAGAAGGGATTTCCAGTATGCATTGCACCCTTTACACTGAGTAGGTGATATGCATCATACCCTCTGCATTGGGAATTTTGTATGGTCCAGTTTTGAGAAGTTTTCTGTGGAGAACTTCTGGGAGATGATGTAATCAGCTAACCTTGTTCCTTTAGTGAGTGAAGCAACACTTTTAGGGACTTAGGAGCCTTTGGTTTATGGACATTTATGATTTGGGTTTCAGTGCCCAAAAATTTCTATAACAGGTAGGGCCAGCTACCATTTTAAGCTTGGTTTGTGGTTATCCTAAGATTGCCTCCCTTCAACCTGAGGTCAATTTCGGCTCTAACATAGTGGCGACCATATTGGGGATCGTAGTTTTATGTTCCTCAGCAAAATGTATCAATTTTAGATCTGATTGTTGATGGTGAACAATGATTAGACACCGGAAGGCTGAAGACATTCACCTGGTGACTCTAAATCAGTGTCGAGATCAGATCCAAGGACTCCACTGGAGGATGAACCTGACCAGCAAAAACATGAAAGGATGATATGGAAAGATCAGGTATTCAAGTTGGAATTTCATCCAAGACATTATGTTCTTTGTTATAAATTATTTCTTCTCTTTTCCTGAGAATGTCAAGAAGGCTTTACAATGTATACTATATTCGATAAAAGATCTTAGAATTGCTTTTTATTCTTTCCCTTTGAAGATTGTGAATACAAAATATTCACATGCCTTTGATCTTGATCAAGACCCTTCTTCCGAATCTTATGATGACTGTCTTCAAACTGATGAGCCTCAAGAGACCAAGATTTATTCTACACCTTTTGTATATACTCCTATACCTTGTAAACTTCTAGATAGATATAAGCCTATGTTTACCTCCTATACTCCATGCTTTCCCTAAAAATCATTTCCTATATCTACCAAGATTCGATGGTGACTGTGACAACATCACTGCTGAGAGACATGTATTGAATTTTGAGTCTTTTCTTGACCTTTTTGAAGTTGATGAAGAGGATGTCAGCATTAGGCTTTTGGCTCTTTATTTGCAAGGAAAAGTCAAGAGTTGGTTCAAAACCCTGCCTGATGCAAGCATCTCAGATTTCCAGTAGTTCGTCAAAGTTTTCCTTGACGAGTGGGTGGTCAGGTAGAACCCTTTCTTGATTATAGAAGAATATAGCCAGTTGAAGAGACTACCAGGGGAGACAGTACAACAATTTTATGCCAGATTTAACCAAGTTTATTTTTTGATTCCTGTTAATATAAGACCTCCTCTTGGATCCACTCTCTTACACTACCCTGATTCTTTGATCCGGAAATGGAGTTTCAACTGAGAGAATGGAATCTTGCGACACTTGAAGAGATGTAAATCAGTGCAGTAGATGTAGAGGCTAATTTACTGATTAGAAGGGCAAAGTTGAAGGAAGAAGAGATGAAGAGCATAGATCTAGAGGAATCGACATCTTTAGAGGTAAAGCTCAACATTTTGGTAAGTGTAGTGGAAGAGATGATGCAAAAGATCACCACCAAGAATGAGTATGATGTTTAGAAACCATGGCTCACTGATTGAAGAAAAACAAGTGGCTGATCCAAAACATTTTCTTTATCATCCCAGTTGTCATAGATCTGATAATGATTTTTTTATAGATCAGCTTGTAGAAGAGAGTTCTGTTGATATGACATGTATGTTTGATGATGCGTTTTATATTGATGATTTTCCTCAATTTGATCAGTATGATGATGATTATGCTCTCCAAACAGAAGCTAGTCTTGTAGACAAACCAACAGTTGGTTTGTGGAAGGAGGAAGTTCACTTTCATCAACTCAGTGATCAACCATTGCATATCATCTATGTAAGTGAGGAGGAAGGTGCAGCAAATTTTGAAGTAAGTGAAGGATCTTTGCCTTTTTGTTTTGCTTCATTTCAGATCATCAAACTCAACTTTCGCGCTATCAGAAATCAACCATCAATAAGTTTCGATCTTGACCATCCAAAGGGCAATGAAATCCTTGTTGAAGACTTCTAATATCTAGATTTTCAGCCCCCGAATGCCATTGATTGTCAAGTTGCAGATGAAGACTTGGAAGCTGGAACATATGATCAAATGATGCAAGATGATTATGTACCATTCTGTTTTGAATCATTTCAGTTTTTGAAGGGAGTTTTGCATAGTATATATTCAAATGAGCAACCTGTCGAAAATCATGCAATCTCATTAGAACCAATAGAAAATGGGTTGCAATAGTATTTTCAACTTTTTCACGATCCAATAGCTAATGTGTTGGATTATGTATGCAGTGAAAGTACTTCTCCATTAGCTAATTGTGAGCTTGAAAAGGGTATTGATATGAACTTGATCTGACAGCCGGTTTCTTTATCATTTTCAGTAGGAGTCTTGTCACAAAGCTTAGATGAAAGTTTGCATTCATGGTATAAGGAGAAGAAGCAAAGTAATCCATTAGATGAGTTAAGTCCCAGTGCACATGAATTTCAAGATCCGTATGCAGTATTCTTGGAGTCGGATAGAGAATCCATATTATTCAATGGGTTTATTTACAAGATGTCATGGGAGTTTCCTTTTAGTAGTTCTCTCTTGTTGTTCATAATCAAGCACTTGTGGAGAATGCAAAAATCGCCATAATTCTTACTTCATTGCATTGGTTATTTTGCTTCACTTGATTAGGTGATGAATGGAACAGTTAGAGTAGGTTTTATTGAATAAGCTCCATTTTGAGCATATTTTCCAGTTTTTCAGCTGTGTTTTAGTATTGAGTTAGTTTCAAGTCAGTTTGTGTCTTTGAGTCATTAGTATTCATTCATTTAATTTCAGTTTGAGTTTTTTACTCCATGCCCAATGATTAAGGCTACTTGGTCTAAGGTCTTCTTGGCACCTCCAAGGAGCTACCATCCCCAATGGAGCCAATGTTAGTGTCAGCCTTTTAAGCCTTCCACCAGTGATCGAACACACTCTTACAAAGTGGTCTTAAGGTGTCAAAGTCAAATTTTTTCATTTAAGTGAGTCTTCAATGTAAAATTTAGTCACTAGCTATTAGGTCTAGGATTTGTTTTCACTCCTTTCAAAGTTTTCCGAATGTCAATCCATGTCACCATTTGAATTAGTTTCCCATCATTAAAAGATTTTTCATCATTATTTCATGTTCTAATGGGTCATTCTACACCTTGTTTGTGCTTCAGTTGTGCTCTGGTAAGGCTCATTTCCCTCTCCTAGGGTTTTTGTTTATGAGTAAGACAAAATGAATTTGGAAAAAGTGAGAGAGGTTTCTATCCAAAATAGGCCAAGGAAGAAAAAACTCATTCACGTTTTATGCATGTGTCATGTTTTTAGATAAATGTCAAAAATAAAGTCGCTACAAGAGAGTTGCTGCACCTTTGGAGGGACCTTGCTAAAATCATTTTTTCTCCTAGATGGAATGACCAAATGACATGTTTGATGAGTCAAATGATAACTAGACACAAATATATTTTCAATGTGATATCATGAGCTCAATTTGGATTTGAGGAAGACCTTCAAAAGTTTACTACAACAACACTCTGCATTTTGGCAGCCTTATTCTGCACATTTTGACTAGTCTTGGGAGATTGGATGTTTGACAGGGAAAATGAACTCCAAATTTAAAAATTCAAGATATTCTGGAAGTTAGACTTGAAAATCTTTCCAATGAGATATCCTATGCCCAATTTGGACACTATTAATACCTTTAAAAATGGTTTGCAAAAAGGAACTAGGCACCAAAATCTGACGCTACGCATAGAACTGGCACTACGCATCTAAGTTTTTCCTGCAGTGTAATTTTGAACTGGCGCTACACACTTGAGAGAGTGTGCTATGCACTTGTCAATGAAGTTATAGATCATTACAAATCACATCAAATCACTTCAAAACCTCTCAATTTCCTCTTTGCAAGTAAGTAACACCATCGTTCTTGTTGACAAGAAGTTGTTGCATCAGTCTTGGGTGGTTTTGACTCTCACAAAATCAAACCATAGTTTCACTAAAATATCTCCTATATTTTGGTTACGACTATCCTATATCATATATTTTATTTTCCCTAAACCCAATTCCACTCATATATAACTCCCTAAACATCATTCCCTAAACTTTTCCCTAATCCCCAAACCTTATACACATACATCCCAAACCCTACACTATTCCCAAACCCTACTCACTCCCTAAATCCCAAACCCTGTTCACCCTCGCCTATTTACCTATAATATCTCTTCATACTCATCTTATATCCCTTCACCTTATCTCTTCATTCACCACACTTCATTCAACACAAGTGTTCATAGCTATAAAAACAATGGAAAGGGACAGTGAATATGAGCTTGAAGAAGACACCCTTAGAGATAGTTCCATGGAGAGACTTAAGGAGAAAAAATGAGTGAGACAAGCTAAAAGTCTTGGTTGAAGCCTAGCTAGCCCATCAAAGAACCTAATGATATAGCCTTATGGCAAATCTAGGCAAGTTTTGGTGAGATTTTGTCATTTTGAAATTTTGGAATTTTCCAACACAGAAAATTGCATTAGGTGCATAGCGCCACCGGCGCTACGCTTTTGACTGGAGGACTTTTTAGAGACATTTTTTTCATATTGGGATTCAGTATGATGAGAAAATCAATCCCTAAAAGTTTCAACAATTTTTGAGAAAAAATTGGTCACCTAAAGGTCAAAAACCGTCAAAACCTGACCTCTCTGCCTCTTTTTGGACACACAGAAAGCAACCTTGGGTGATTCCACTTATGAGGGGGGAAATTACATCCAAATAAAAAAATTCAAAATGTTCCAAAAACTAGACAGCAATGCCTTTCCAACAAGCTATATTGAGCTTATTTTGGCTAAGTGGAAGGCCTCGAAAATCAGCTGTGAAGTGGCACTACGCATAGAACCAATTTGCTCAAAAATTCGAATTTCGCCTAGTTTTTCTACAAGTTGACTTTTTCTCTCATCGTAGATGAAATTATGATTGTAAATGATGCTTTTCTATGTAAATGTAATTTTAAAATTACCTTAGAGGGTAGATTCATCATTTTGAGGTGGATTGAGGGTGAATGAATCAATTTCCATGGTTTTAGAGGCAAGTTGTTCCACTGCCTATGTTCTTGTTCCTTGTTTGGAAATTGTTGTAACAATTCCTTATCTCTTGGATTCGACCCCTAATGGCTAGAATAGGTGTTTTGATGTCTATATTATGTATTTTTTCAGTCATTATTAAAGGTTGGACTCTTGTGGATGGTTTGAGCTACATTGTACATCTCTATAGCAGTTTAGCAAGGAAATAAACCAGGATTTGATGCTATTTTTGTGGGATTCTTGTGGTAATGTGTTTTTGCATTGTTTCTCCTTTTGTCATTAGTTTTTGTCATGTGTTGTATGTTAAAAAATCTATTTCATTCTTCTTAACTAAATGAAATCAAAATAGATAGGTGAAATACACCGGTAACAGTGCTCTGTCTTGGGAATACATTTAGTTTTTGATATTTTCAGCTGTCTGAAGAGGATTCATGATCCTTGCATTCCCTCCTCAGATCCTCATCAGTCTTAAACATACCATCTCACTCAATTACAAGTGCTAAAACACCTACCTATCTCACCCCACAGAACACCCTGCAATTCTGACTTGATTTCCAGGACCCAAAGGTGTCTGCTCCATTTGATCTAACCACAAAACCTTCAAAATTAACTAGAAACCATAGAGCTACTATACCTAGCCTAAAATCCATATTTGATTTAGTCATCGCAACTGAGATTCACAAGGAGAAAGCCCTCTCCCTTCAACCTGATGTCGATCTAGGCTCTAACATAGTGGCGACCATACTAGGGATCGTAGTTTTATGTTCCTTAGTAAAATGTATCAAGCTTAGATTTGATTGTTGATGGCGAACAACAATCAGAAACCTGAAGGTTGAAATCATTCACCTAGCAACTCTAAATCAGTTTCGAGATAAGATCTAAGGACTCCACTGGAGGATGAACCTGACTAGCAGAAACATGAAAGGATGATATGGAAAGATGAGGTATTCAAGTTGGAATTTCATCCAAGACATTATGTTCTTTGTTATAAATTGTTTCTCCTCTTTTCCCGAGAATGTCAAGAAGTCTTTACAAAGTATACTATATTCGAGAAAAGATCCCAGACTTGCATTTGATTCTTTCACTTTGAAGATTGTGAATACAAAATATTCACATGCCTTTGATCTTGATCAAGACCCTTCTTCCAAATCTTATGATGACCATCTTCAAACTGATGAGCCTCAAGAGACCAAGACTGGTTCTACACCTTTTGTACATACTCCTATACCTTGTAAAATTCTAGATAGATATAAGCCTCTGATTTTACCTCCTATACTCCATGATTTCCCTAGAAAGCATTACCTATATCTACCAAGATTTGATGGTGACTGTGAAAAACATCACTGTTGGGAGACATGTATTGAATTTTGAGTCTTTTCTCGACCTTTTTGAAGTTGATGAAGAGGACGTTAGTATTAGGCTTTTTCTTTCTTTCTTTGAAAGCCAAAGTCAAGAGTTGGTTCAAAACCTTACCTGATGCGAGCATCTCAGATTTCCAGTAGTTCGTCAAAGTTTTCCTTGACAAGTGGGTGGTCAGACAGAACCTTTCTTGATTATAGAATAATATAATCAATTGAAAATACTGCTAGGGGAGACAGTACAACAATTTTATGCTAGATTTAACCAAGTTTATTTTTTGATGCCTGTTAATATAAGACCTCCTCCTGGATCCGCTCTCTTACACTACCCAGATGCATTTGATCTGGAAATGGAGTTTCAGCTGAGAGAAAGGAACCTTGCAACACTTGAAGAGATGCAAAGCAGTGCAGTAGATGTAGAGGTTAATTTGCTGATTAGAAGGGCAAAGTTGAAGGAAGAAGAGATGAAGAGCATAGATCCAAAGCAATTGACATCTTTAGAGGTAAAACTCAACATTTTGGTAAGTGTAGTGGAAGAGATGATGCAAAATATCACCACCAAGAATGGGTATGATTTTCGAGACCATGGCTCACTGATTGAAGAAAAACAAATGGCTGATCCAAAACATTTTCTTTCTTATCCCAGTTGTCATAGATCAGATAATGATTATTTTATAGATTGGCTTGTAGAAAAGAGATTTGTTGATCTTGACATGTATGCTTGATGATGCGTTTTATATTGATGATTTGCCTCAGTTTGATTAGTATGATGATGATTATGTTCTCCAAACAAAAGCTAGTCTTGTAGACAAATCAGTAGCTGGTTTGTGGAAGGGGGAAGTTCACTTTCAGCAACTCAGTGATTAGTTGTTGCATATCATCTATGGAAGTGAGGAGGAAAGTGTAGCAAATTTTGAAGTAAGTGAAGGATACTTGCCTTTTCGTTTTGCTTCATTTCAGAGACAAATTTCGTGATATCAAAAATCAACCATCAATAAGTTTTGATATTGACCATCTAGAGTGCAACAAAATCCTTGTTCAAGACTTCTCATATCTAGATTTCAAGCCCCCAAATGCCATTGATTTTCAAGTGGCAGATGAATCTTTGAAAGCTGGAACATACGATCAAATGATGCAAGATGATTTTGTACCATTCTGTTTTGAATCATTTTAGTTTTTGAAGGGAGTTTCACACAGTATATCTTCAAATGAGTAGCCTATCAAACATCATGCAATCTCATTAGAACCAATAGAAAATGGGTTGCAACAGTATTTTCAAGTTTCTCACGATCCAATAGCTGATGTGTTGGATGATGTATGTAGTCAAAGTCCTTCTCCATTAGCTAACTGTGAGCTTGAAAAGGGTATTGATACAAACTTGATCCGATGGACAGTTTCTTTATCATCTTTAGTGGGAGTCTCATCACAAAGCTAAGATGAATGTTTGCATTCATGGTGTGAGGAGAAGAAGCTAAGTAATCCATTAGATGAGCTAAGTCTCGGTGCACATGAATTTCAAGATCCTTATGGAGTATTCTTTGAGTCGGGTAGAGAATCCATATTATTCAATGGGTTTGTTTACAGGTTGTCATGGGAGTTGCCTTTCAGTAGTTCTCTCTTGTTGTTCATAAGCAAGCACTTGTGGAGAATGCAAGCAGCAACCAGAATGCTTATATTGTTGCATTGGTTATTTCACTTCACTTGATCAGGTGATGAATGGAACAGTTAGAGTAGGTTTTATTGAATAAGCTCCATTTTGAGAATATTTTCCAGTTTGTCAGTTGTGTTTTAGTATGAGTCAATTTCAAGTCAGTTTGTGTCTTTGAGTCATCAATATTCAGCCATGTAATTTTCGTTTGAGTTTTTTACACCATGCCTAATGAATAAGGCTACTTGGTCTATAGTGTTCTTGGCACCTCCAAGGAGCTACCATCCCCAATGGAGCCAATATTAGTGTTAGTCTTTGAAGCTTTCCACTCGTGATCAAACATGCTCTTACAAAGTGGTCTTAAGGTGTCAAAGTCAAATTTTGTCATTTCAGCGAGTCTTCAATGTAAAATTTGGTCACTAGGTATTAGTTCTAGGATTTGTTTTCACTCCTTTCAAATTTTTCCAAATATCAGTCCATGTCACCATTTGAATGAGTGTACCATCATTCAAAGATTTTTCATCGTTATTTCAGGTTCCAATGGGTCATTTTACACCTTGTTTGTTCTTTAGTTGTGCTCTGGTAAGGCTCATTTCCCTCTCCTAGGGTTTTTGTTTGTGAGAAATAAAAAGTGAATTTGGAAAAAGTGAGAGAGTTTTTTTCCACAATATGCCGAGGAAGAAAAACCTCCATCACATTTTACCCACGTGTCATGGTTTTAGAGAAATGTCAAAAATATAGTCGCTACAAGAGAGTTGTTGCACCTCTGGAGTGACCTTGGCAAAAACAATTTTTCTTCTAGATGGAATGAACAAATGACTTGCTTGATGAGTCAAATGATAACTAGACACAAGGAGCTTTCCAATTCACTATAATAAGCTCAATTTGGAGTTGAGGAAGACCTTCAAAAGTTGACTACAAAAACACTTTGCATTTTGGAAACCTCATTCTGCACATTTTGACTAGTCTTGGGATATTGGATATTTGACAAGGAAAATGAGCTCCAAATTTAAAAATTCAAGATGTTATAGAAATTAGACTTGACAAGATTTCCAACGAGCTATCCTGTGCCCAATTTGGACACAAGGAAGGCCTTGAAAAATGGTCTGCAAAATTTACTACGCACCAAAATCTGGCGGTACGCATAGAACTGGCACTATGCACCTGGGTTTTTCCTACAGTGTAATTTTGAACTGGCGCTACGCCCCAAACCAATGATATGCACCAGGGAGAGTATGTTATGCACCTATCAGTGAAGTTCTAGATCATTCCAAAGTACATCAAATCACTTCAAACCTCTCAATTTCCTCTTTGCAAGTAAGTAACACCATCATTCTTGTTGACAAAAAGTTGTTGCATTAGTCTTGGTTGGTTTTGACTCTCACAAAATCAAACCCTAGTTTCACTAAAATATCTCCTATATTTTGGTTATGGCTATCCTAAATCATATATTTGCTTTTCCCTAAACCCCATTCCCCTCATATATAACTCCCTAGACATCATTCCTTAAGCTTTTCCCTAATCCCCAAGCCCTATACACATACATCCCAAACCCTACACTATTCCCAAACCCTACTCACTCCCTAAATCCCAAACCCTGTTCACCCTCACCTATTTACCTATAAAATCTCTTCATATTCATGTTATATCCCTTCACCCTATCTCTTCATTCACCACATTTCATTCATCACAAGTGTTCACAGCTATAAAAACAATGGAAAGAGACAGTGAATATGAGCTTGAAGAAGACACCCTTAGTGATAGTTCCATGGAGAGACTTAAGGAGTGAAAAGGAGCAAGAAAAGCTAAAGATCTTGGTTGAAGCCTCACTAGCCCATCAAAGCAACTGATGATAGAGCCTTGTGCCAAATCTAGGCAAGTTTTGGTGAGTTTTTGTCATTTTGAAATTTTGAAATTTTCCAACACAGAAAATTGCATTAGGTGCGTAGCGCCACTGGCGCTACACTTTTGACTAGAGAAATTTTTGGAGAAATGGTTTGCATATTCAGATTCAGCATGATGAGAAATAAATTCCTGAAAGTTTCTGCAATTTTGGAGCAAAACTTGGTCACCTAAAGGTCAAAAAACCATCAAAAAATGACCTCTTTGCCTCTTTTTGGACACACATGAAGCATCCTTGGCAGATTCCATGTTTGAGGGGGGAAATGACATCCAAATGAAAAAATTCAAGATGTTCCAAAAACTAGATAGGAATACCTTTCCCAAAAGCTATCTTGGGCTCAATTTTTCTAAGTGGAAGGCCTCCAAAGTCAGCTATGAAGTGGCGCTATGCACTTGGCAAGTGGTGCTATGCACTTGGCAAGTGGTGCTATGCATAGAACCAGTTTGCTCAAAAATCCAAATTTTGCCTAGTTTTTCTACAAGTTGACTTTTTCTCTCATCTTAGATGAATTTATGATTGTAAATGATGCTTTTCTATGTAAATGTAATTTTTAAATGACCTTATAGGGTAGATTCATAATTTTGAGGTGGTTTGAGGGTGAATGAATCAGTTTCCATGGTTTTAGAGGCAACTTGTTCCACTGCCTATATTCCTGTTCCTTGTTTGCAAATGGTTGTAATAGTTCCTTATCTCTTGGATTCCACCCTTCATGGCTAATATAGGTGTTTTTGTGTCTATATTATGTATTTTTTTAGTCATTAGCAAAGGTTAGATTCTTGTGGATGGTTTGAGCTACATTGTACATCTCTACAGCAATTTTGGCAAGGAAATAAACTAGGATTTGTAGCTTATTTTGTGGGATTCTTGTCGTAATGTGTTTTTGCATTGTTTCTCCTTTTGTCATTAGTTTTTCTCATGTGTTATATGTGCCAAAATATATTTCATTCTTCTTAACTAAATGAAATCAGGATAGATAGGAGGAATACATCAATAACAGTGCTCTGCCTTGGGAATACATTTAGTTTTTGATGTTTTCAGCTGTTTGAAGAGGACTCATGATCCTTGCATGCCCTCCTCAGCTCCTCACCACTCTTAGACCTACCATCTCACTCAATTCCAATATTGGAAATAATACTCAAAGGGGGGGGTGAATCAGTATTATCAAATTCTTCTCAATATACCTTCCAGATTTATACTTTAATTTATTCTTCAGATATTGATCATTAATTTGTATGTCAATGCCATATAATAATAAACACGAACCCCGGCTACGGGTGAATGACTGTGCAATTAATGAGCAGGCGGCATCATTCAATGACAAGTGGCCGCCAGCTCTGGACAGATGGGCCGAAGACTCGCGAAGGAGTCCGGCCAGAATTAATGCAGGTGGGCTCTCGCAAGTTGGCAGAGGTATTAGACCGCCGAGAGGTTGCATTTCGACGACAAGGGGTAGGCATTTGTGAGGTTTAGGAGAGCGAAGCTTTGGTTATCTGGTTGAGTGGGGTGTCAGGCTGAGGAATTCTCTGGTTTCAAGAGTGAGCGGTGAGGGGAACTGTCTGCGAAAGCTGGTGAGACGCGACAGTAGCTCTGGTGAGCGCAGCTCTGGTTGTCTGGTGAGTGAAGCTCTGGGTGTCTGGTTGTCCGGTTTTCTGGTCTCGTTAGGGAGAGGAGTATTCAATTCTTGGATGTCTGCCCGGGGTGGGAGAAAGATTGTCCATCAACCTCGGCCCTCAGCTCTTGAGGCCTTGGTTGCGAGCCTCAAACACCTGAGAATTTTGATCTGTGCAGCGTTGCCGTCTCCTGAGGTCCTGGTTCGAGGGGCATTTCTAGAGCGTACTGTATTTTCTGGGTGCGGGTCGGGTCATTTAGCTGGGTTAATCTCTCTGGGTGTAGTTTTGTATCAGGCCTGGCCTCTGTCCTAGGAGAAAAGAATCGACATCCAGCTCTTGAAGATTCTGCATCCTTTGGTTAGTTTTGGCGTGGAATCATGCCACGAGAACGGCAACGTGGAGCCTGTCGGCGTGGTGGCTCAAGAGGTAGAGCCCGAGCAAGAGCCTCGTCTCCACGGTCCTCTGCGTCCTCAGAGGAAATTCTCTCTCCACAAGCTCGCACAGGGAGAGGGCGAGGCAGAGGGTGGGGCAGGTCGGCAGTATGTCCCTTTGGAGAGCATCCATCAGCCCGTTTCATGTTCCCCTGCATCCTGGAAAATGCTGTGTATTTCGTCTCAGTGTGCATTGAGAAATGCGAGCACCAAGACCGACCTGGAGCCCCAGCTGATCCAAGGCCACCATCGCCTGTTCATGATTAGCAATTACAGTCTCAGGAAGCCGCGGGTGAGGTGGCGAGGAACCAAGCTAGACCAAGCGAGCCTGAGAGGAACACCGCGCCTTACACCGACACGAGTGCCTCAGACTCCTATGGCTGCCCGGTGGTGGAGGAGCCACACGGCACTTTCATCGGCCCGATGGTGGAGGAGCCTCCAAATCCTCGCACCTAGGTGCACGGTCTGGGATTCTATGGTGGTATGGTTATGTTCTGTTCATTTTTGGAAGTCATCAAAGCTGCACCTGTCGATTTTGGGAGTCAGTCCATGTCTATGTTTATTTCTGCAAGGTCTGTGTCAATCATGGTTTATGTATCTGTGTCTGTAATGGCAGTTCTGCCTTATCAGTTCAGCGTCTGTAAGCACTTTCTCAGTATTGTAAGGGTCTACAACCTCCTCCCTCGCGTTGCAGGGAGTGGTAGGTTCAGTTTTGTAGTCATCAGCATAGTTATGGTTCTAGTTGGGGAAACGAGGACGGTCTCACAGTCCTCCCTCTCAGGCTCAGTTTCAGATTCAAAATGTCATCCTGTCCATGTAGCCAATTTTGGCGGATAATGTACCCTCTGTAACTTTTTGTATTATAATAGAATAGTCCGATTTACACAAAAAAAAAATAATAAACACGAACAAGAAAAATAGATAGGCACACTAAAGAACACCAGATATAAGGTGGAAACCTAATGTGGGTGAAAACCACCTGCTGCAATATGTCTCTATCTTCTTTCAATTAGAAACTTCTTTTACAAGGATTTTATTCTGGTGCAGTCCTTTACCAGTACACAGGCTACAACCTACAAAGAGCTACAACTCTCTCTCGTTTTCCAGTCTCTCCTGGAAGGGAGCAACAACCCCCTTAGCTCTTTTACTTCTTTAAGGACCACGTTTCATTAATTTTCAGACTGGATCCAAGAAGATTAAATAATCATCAAGTACATGAAAATCACCCAATCTCCTTATACAATCAACTAATGAATCACTCAACTCTTCAGAATGTTGTAAACAGAAAAGTAATACCATAAATCTAAACCCAGAACTCTGCAGCAATAGATAAAAGACAGCCAACAAATGTTTCAAGATAATTCTGCAACTTCACCAAGAGGGGCCTACAAATATTCGTACTGGTCGGTCTTCTGCTCTGCGTATCTCCGTACCACTCGTTCTTCTGTCCTGCGTACTTCTGCTCAGATCCGCACCTGCACTGTCTGCCTAATAGTGTACCTCCGCACTGTGTCTTCTTTTGCACTGCGTACCTCGCACTGTGCCTTCTGCTTTGC
>APFE030156571.1:0-17807 GCA_000404065.3 Pinus taeda
TTTTAAGTTTGTGAGATTTCAACATTAATTTTAGTATATTTATATATTTTAATTATTTGAATTTCTTAATTATTTTATTAAGATAGTGTCCTATTTAATAATTAATTTTTATCATACAATTTGATCATAATAACTTATGTTTAATGTTCAACTTAAGAATGTGGTTTCTAATACAATTAAGTCGATATTGTCTTCATTGTTAAAAAAACAATGGATATATAGGTTGATTCTTAATATTAAAACTGTATTTATTATTTTTAATTATTGAATTTATAAATATTTTAGTGGGTTGTCTAAAAAATTAGATGTTCGAAGTTTTGGTTGAAATTTGACAAATTTTTAGCTAAGTCAATCATAATGAATCTAAAAATATTCAAATTAAAAACTATATTATTAAAATTCTAAAACAACAACATTCTTATTATATTAATATTTTTTCATATTTAAAATTAATCTTTTAAAATCATTAGAGTAACACTTTATAAATGTAATTGAATATAATCTATAAGCACACTTTAATTAGATGTTAACCTTTGTATTGGTTATAATGTTGCCCTTCAAATGACTTTTTGATACTACCTTTCTATCGTTTTCAACCCACTTTATTTTGATATAATCACCAAATATTCTCTTCAAGATATTGTTATCTTATATATTCAATAGAACGCACTGCTTTAATATATTATCCCTTCATTAATATATCACCCCAATGTAATGCTTTACTTGCCGTGCTTTTCTTGCAATTCCTTTCAAGTGTAACACTCCTTAATTCTATGGAATAAATTCCAAAATTAGCTTTAAAATATTTATTAAACACATTTTGTGATTGTTTTAATATTGTTTTTGAATGATTTTAAATGCACAATTATTCAAAATATGAACAATTACTCAAAAATATGAACAATTACAACATTACAATGATAGTTAAAATAATTATGATATTTCGTGTAGTTCTCAATTTCATACAATGCTCCCTTTAAAGAACTTTGACCTTTTAAAATACGAAATCCATCCCTTTCTTCATTAGTTCATGGAGAGTGATGTCATCGTTGCATAAGAAATCTCAAACATAATTCTTTTGGTGAGAAAATTTTAGGTTTAAATGATATGTATTTAATCATAATAATTATAATTTACAAATAAATTGATGACATTCGTTTTTTAAAGTTTATAATGTTGCAATAACGTTATTTAAAATTTCAAATACATTATTTATAATTAGATAGTTGAACTATTTTTTAATTGTCTTTTGTATATCTTATTTTGAATTTTTTTCATAGGTTTTAAGATAAAGTTATCCAAGAAGTTCAAAGAGATAATGATTTTTTTTTCCTGAGTTGAGAGTTGATGTTAAGCTTAGGACTACAAAGGGTTGGTTGGAATAAATTAAATGCTATATAGGAGTCAAGCAAGGGTGTCCCTTATACCTTATTGTTTTTGGCATATACATTGATAAGCTAGAATAATGTCGGGAAGATGTAGGTTTTGTTGGCCTCAATGTTAATATTCTTTTGGAAAAGAGTTATTAATGCATTTCCAAGTAACTGATAATCCTCCAATTTTTTTGCTCCAAGATGAATATGACTGTTAATAATAGCAAAATTAAATTCATGATAATTAAATCCAAAAAAAACATATACTATACTTTCATGCCTAAATTTTAAGTGGGTAAACAATATTTTATCACTATCACTATCATTATCCATCTTATCACTCAAATTTTTTAAATAATGAATAATATACACACTATCCCTCTTACTCTTATCACTGAAATTTTTTAAATAACTAAAAATATACACACTATTACCTTTAACCTTTGTTTTCTTTTAATCTTACCCTAAATAAAAATCCCTTGTCATTTTTTATTAATATATTAGCTCATCCATAAACTCAAAAATTAATTTAAATTGTCCTTCCTTTAAATTAAATTTTCTAACGACTTAAAAACTTCATAATCATTAAATTATTGTATTTGACATCTCATTATATACCAATATGTACATATCCATATTCAACATATTTTTCATTATTTTATTCCAATATCTACATATTCATAATATTTCATCATTAATTTATCTCAATATCTAATTATATTTTATATTACATTTGAAATAATTTTATAATTACATAATTATATGCTCCAAATCTATAGATTATTTTCACAAAAACAATTCAGAATAACTCTAATGAACTATGCAGATTCCTTTGGAGAGAGAAAGAGTAATTGCTATAAATTAATATTTGGAGTGTTTTAATAGTGTATCTAAATATTGTTTATCTAAAGTTTTTTGAAATATTTGTATATAGTATAAAGTGATTATATTTATTGGAAAATCATATAAGAGAATATTTAATTAAATGGTGAATTTAATAATTAGGAATAAGCTTTTCAAATTTCTTTAAATGTTAAAGTTTTCCTTTTAAACATAGATGAAACAAGAAATAGTTACTAAAAATATTATATATAAAGTCAATTATGGAAAAATAGTAATATTTACCTATATGTAAATATATCCAATTTTATGAAATATTTTGATATGGATAAAGAAAAAATGCTTTGAAAATAAGTAAAAAAATGCAATAAAACAACTTGTAATAATTGTTACCATGAAAAATGCAAATCTTACACAATTTTTTTTTATTAAAACATGAAATGAAATGAAGAGATTCATAACATGATTTCAAAAATTAAATGGATCATCCCTCAAAAAGTGATAACATATGAAACACATGCCTCATATCAACAGCACAACAGAGAAAAAGTTAAAACATAAAAACATTATAAAGAGTTTAACAACCGAAATTTCTGTAGAAAAATTTGTGTGTACCACAGACCCCTGCATATGTGCCATGTAAAGAATCACCCCAGGCGGAATAGAGAGACCCTCTTTTGATAGAACATGGGCATCTTTGTTGAATGCACTGCTATAAATGTCTGAGAATTTTTATTTACATTTATGAGTTTTTATTTAATTTTACGCATGGAAATTTGAGAGTAAATATTTTATTTTGCTTCCTGAAAATTGTTTACTATGGCATGTACAATCAATTTTACATTAAGTGAACATAGCAGTGGGTGTGGATGATTATTTAGGTCACAACATAAATGTTTTCGTCAGTTTTTGTAATTTAATAATTTGAAAATATATATAAAATTTGGGGGTACAGTGAAAAATTTGGTTTGTGAAAAATTAATATATATTGTAATTAATACTATATGTATTCGCATATCAAAACTCTCAAACTCTCAGATCACAGTTCCATCTTTTTCTCTCAGTTTATTCGAATCAACAAATGGAGTTACTTCAGGGAAGACTCTCTGCGTGAAACTACGGTTCTTCCTCACCTCCCTTAGGATATGGCTCTTTTCAGCGATACGACTTTGGGCGCCTCGACATTCACGTGTTTGGAACCCATTTGGGTGATTGGCACGCCACTGGGCACAAACCTGGATTCAGAACATGTTGTAAGGGGAGGTCAACATCTGTCACTGCGGCAGCGACATGCTATTATTCTATGTAGTCCCTTTTAAATTGTAATGAGACAATAAGTTCCTTTTATATTGTAATGAGATCAGATCATAATTTTTTATGTATCCAGTGAGTTAGGGCTAGGATATGAAGTCCTCTCATTTTGAATTTGAATCTACTATCAACTTCCTTATATGAAACTTTAATTTTTAGTATCAAGAAAGCCGTAGATTTGGAAGTGGAATGTCCTAATGTAATACGTAATTCCAAATTACATTCGATCGTTTATTCAATTTATCAAACAATATTAACATGCTTTTGCTTAGATATACCAGGAATTACATACCTATGCCACCAAAATTATTCAACATGTCATTTTGATCACAGAAGTTATCAAACTATTTCAATAAAAAATAATAAAGGTACATCTAACCTTAGAGCTATTTTTTTCAAATTGAAATATTCTAATGGCTATACAAGCAAAGAGAATCAATACACATATTTAAGAAAGCTCATGATAAATGAATTTTACTTCTTTCTGCTATGGTTACGATTTTCAACCAAAAGGGTTCCTCCAATACATCTTGAAGGAAACCCCTGAAAAAACACTAGGTATAGAAAAGGAAGGCTCTGAAAGATTGTGCACCTTTCGTAGCAGATAGAAGTCGAGAGAAGCCCATTCAAATGGTTGTTCGAGTAATCCTTCAACAATTCCAACAACCTAAGCACTAAGAAATGCATGCATCCACGGAGCCTTTGCTTATAATAAATGGAATGGTGATGAATAACAGGTATAATAAATATTTAATGACAATTTGGAACGCTCAAGTTGCTATTATTCTTCCACGTTATAATCAGAGATGGAGTGGCAGAGTTATTCTATTATTCCTCAAGGTTACAATCCGAGATAGAGTGGTAGAGTTATTCTATTATTCCTCCAGATGGAGTGGCTGAGTTATTTTTAAGAGCATGAATGGTGAAATTGATGGACAAGTTAATGAAACTAGATACACCTATTTTTTTGAGTTATTATTAACAACATGAAAGGGTGAAATTTATGTACAATTTATTGAATGTACCGAGATGTGTTATTTTGAATTGGAAACACGTTACCAATAGTTTGAAATGGATGATCGTGTTATTTTGAATTGGACACACATTACCAATAGTTTGAAATGGATGATCATCTTATTCAGAGATACACCTTTCCACTACTATGACAAGTGTATGAGTAAGGTGTGTGTTACATTGTGTAGTCTTCTCATTTTTTGGAGTTATTATTAACATCATGAAAGGGTGAAATTGATGTACAATTTATTGAATCTACGGACACCTGTTATTTTGAATTGGACACACGTTACCATTTTGAATTGGACACACGTTACCAATGGATTGAAACAGATGAAATGGATTGAAACAGATGATCATCTTATTCAGAGATACATCTTTCCACTACTATGATAAGTGTATGTGTTACATTGTGTAGTCTTCTCATTATGGTTAATCTTAATAGGTGTCAATTAACCAAAGATAAAAATAACATTACTCAAAATATGGATTGAAATGGATGATCAGCTTATTCAGAGATACATCTTTCCACTACTATAACAAGTGTATGCGTAAGGTTTGTGTTACATTGTGTAGTCTTCTCATTATGGTTAATCTTGATAGGTGTCAATTAACCAAAGATAAAAATAACATTACTCAAAATATGAACAATTATTCGATTCCTAAGAAAATATGAACAATTATAACATTACAGTGATCATTAAAATAATTATGATATTTCGTGTAGTTCTCAATTTCATACAATGCTCCCTCTAAATAACTTTGACCTTTTAAAATACGAAATCCATCCCCATCCCTTTTCTTTTGGAGTTGTCTAACGAGGCGGAGGAATTGCCCGGACGACCAAAAGTGGTCGGAATCCTTGCAAAAAAATTTCAGAAAATCTTGTAGAGGCAGTGTTTGAATCGTGTTTTTTATGGTGGAAATGGATTCAGCACCATCAAAAATGTCTAAGACACCTAAAATTTTGAAGTTTAAGAACTATAACTTAGATTTACAAAAATCATTGCCGAATTTTCTCTAAATATGACTAGAATTTCCATAGCTTTTCGGGCAACTCCTCTGCCTCATTAGACTTCGCGTTTCTTCATTGGTCAATGTAAAGTGATGCCAGCATTGCATAAGAAATGCCAAGCATAATTCTTTTGGTGGGAAAATTCTAGGTTTAAATGGTATATATTTAATCATAATAATCATAATTTAGAAATAAATCGATTACATTTGTTTTTCAAAGTTTATAATTTTACAATAACATTATTTAAAATTTCAAATTCATTATTTATAATTAGATAGGTGAACTATTGTTTAATTATCTTTTATATATCTGATTTTGTATTTTTTTTGCATAGGTTCTAAGATAAAGTTATCCAAGAAGCTCAAAGAGATAATAGTTTCTTCTTAGTTAAAAGTTGATGTTAAACTTATGACTACTAAGGGTTGGTTGGAAGAAATTAAATGCTATATAGGAGTCGAGTAAGGGTGTCCCTTATACCTTAATTTTTTTAACATATACATTGATAAGCTAGAAGAATGTTTGGAAGATGCAGGTTTTGTTGGCTCTAATGCTATTATTTTTTTGGAAAAGGGCTATTAATACATTTCCATGTAACTAATGATCCTCCAATTTTTTTGCTCCAAGATGAATATGACTGTTAATAATAGCAAAATTAAATTCATGATAATTAAATTAAAAAAAAAAAAAAAAAACATATACTATACTTTCATATCTAAATTTTAAATTGGTAAAAACTTCTTTCATCACTATCACTATCGCTCTTATCACTCAAAATTTTTAAATAATTAATAATATACACAATATCCCTCTTATCACTGAAATTTTTTAAATAATTAAAAATATACACACTATTACCTTTAACCTTTGTTTTATTTTAATCTTACTCTAAATAAAAATCCCTTATCATTTTTTGTTAATATATTAGTTCATCCATAAACTCAAAAATTAATTTAAAAATTAATTTGTTCTTCCTTTAAATGAAATTTTCTAACAACTTAAAAACTTCATAATCATTAAATTATTATATATTGACATCTCATTATATATCAATATCTACATATGCATATTCAACACATTTATTCATTATTTTATTCCAATATTCACAACATTTTATCATTACTTTATCTCAATATCTAATTATATTTTATATTATATTTGAAGTAATTTTATAATTACATAATTTATATGCTCCAAATCTATAGATTATTTTCACAAGAATGATTCAGAATAAGTCTAATGAACTATGCACATTCTCATGGAGAGAGAAAAAAGTAATTGCTATAAGTTAATATTTGGAGTGTTTTAATAGCGTATCTAATTATTGTTTATCTAAAGCTTTCTAGACTATTTGTATATAGTATAAAGTGATTATATTTATTGGAAAATAATATAAGAGAATATTTAATTAAATGGTGAATTTAGTAATGAGGGATTATGGACTATTTGTGTATAGTATAAAGTGATTATATTTATTGGAAAATAATATAAGAGAATATTTAATTAAATGGTGAATTTAATAATTAGGGATAAGGTTTTCAAATTTATTTAAATGTTAAATTTTTCCTTTTAAATACAGATGAAACAAAAAATAGTTACTAAAAACTTTATATATAAAGTAAATTATGGGAAAATAGTGATATTTACCTATATGTAAATATATGCAATTTATGAAATCTTTTCATATGGATAAAGAAAGAATGCTTTCAAGATAGGTACAAAAATATACAATAAGATAGCTTGTAATAGTTGGTACAATGAAAAACATAAATCAACACAAAAGAAATTATTAAACCTCAATTGAGATGCGGAGATTCATAAAATGAGTGAATGTCAAAAAACTTATTCATACTGGAAATAATCTTTCTTAAAAAAAGTACAAATTAATTGGCATTGTAACTTGTCATCCTAAAAGAATGTGAATATAGTTACATCCACAAAGTTTATTGCTAGGGAATAAATTAAAGATTAAATGATAAACATATGCTTTCGAGCTTAATAAGAGAGATTAAGGAAAATTTCTCCTATCTAAGTAAATGTATAATAGGTTATTTTAGAAGGCAATTTAAAGAAGTGTTAAACATCTTGTTAAGAGAAAAGACCCTTTAGCTTCCTAAGTTAGTTTTTAACTTACCAACACCTGTTATTTAGAATTGGACACACATTACCAATGGTTTGAAACGGATGATCATCTTATTTGGAAATATACCTTTCCACTAATCTAACAAGTGTATGTGTAAGGTGTGTGTTACATTTTGTAGTCTTCCCATTATGGTTAACACTGATAGGTGTCAATTAACAAATGGCATGGTAAATTTTTAATGAAGCTTTGTAAAAAATTAATTTAAACAAAGTTTAATTCTGCGATTTAGATATGCAAGGAAGTTAGTGGTGTGAATTCAATCCATTGATATTGTGGCAATGACAAGAATATATTGACATCTTTAAATTTAAAACCTTCCTCTCAATTTTTTTAATTAGTAAAATAATTAAAATACTCAATTGCAATACTAAAAACATCCATAAACATAATAAATCTGAAATATTCTTCTTCCTATACATGATCCTAGAGATGCAACTAAAATTTTGTAAGCCATTTTTCAATTATAAAACCCAAAAACACATGTCTCTTCCACCTCCATCTTTTACAGCTTCACCTACATTACAAATTCCTATTTGAACTACGATGGATTTCACATAGTAGCCAAGATATGAAGTTCCTGAACCCCATTGCTAAAAAACCGCTGGGAAGCGTTATAGTGTGCTCAGGGTCGTTCTCCCATTCGGCTTCTGTATTACACTGTATGATGAAATACTGACTCCTACATCACAAAACACATCTAATGGAACAAACCGTGGGCAGAGAGAATTAAACCAGACGTAACTCACGACCAGACGAGCTACTGAACATCCATTTGAGCAAACATTTAGAAAGTGGCGAAGCTAGGATAAACGTATTCATGTCTAAGTTGGGTTCCACCCTCACTTGAATAACACTGGGTAGGTCTGTATAGCAGTCAAGGCAAGACCAAGGAACGCTGCCAGCGGAGCTATAAACTTCCAGCTCGACACATAGTCAAAAAGTCCCAAAAGCATCCTTTTGATTTTGGTCCTGCAATAGTTGTGGTTGAGCACTCGAAAGAGTGGGTCACTGATCGCCTGGTATCCCATCTCCCCTGTAAAGAAGGGCTGACATATGCCGCTCCACATGTTGGCTACGTATTCGTCACTTAACCTCCCAGTATGAATGATGCCACGACGCTTGAGTAGGCGAACGTCATCAGTCGAACTGACGAGGGAGGCCATCAACGCAATGTAACGCGTCACGGAGTTAGGACGGGTGGTGTCGTTGAACTCCAACGCAACCATATTCCTCAAGAACACTTCAGTCTTCATCTCTGATACATGGATATATGGAAGGTAGAGTGTGCTAGAGTCTACTTCGAATCGGATGTTACCGGGAAATATGTCGAGTTTTTTGAATTTAATTCCGGCCTGATTTAACTGCTCCGCGGTTAATGCTTTTAGAAACTCGCGTTCAATGGAACTTGTGGAATCCGGAAAAATTTTAATGACGAGATGAATAAGCAGCTCCACTGAAATGCCCTTCAACTGTTGCAAAAGACTCCTTTTGCCATTCCCGCTAGTTCCCATTTGCAAGAATTGCGAAACAAATGCGCGAAGGAAACCCATCAAATGCGGCTCCTTTTCCACTAGTGCATCATTTACTTCAAGTTTACCACTGTAGCCACAGAAAGGATGAAGGTTGCACTTCATCCACATCTCTTTATTGAAGTGTTGAATCCCTTTACGAAATATTCCAGCTTGTTTCACGTGCTCAAAAACATTTCTGAGCACAAACAGAGGGATCTGATTCTCCAACTTAATGATATCGCAATGGGTACATGCTTGAAACGGACCTGACCCAGTTATGTATTCCTCTAAGATGTCCCCGCCGTCTATCGTAAAGCACGGGCTCAATAACCAATGCAACAGAAAGGACGAATCTATGGCCATCATAAGATTGAAATTCTGAGAGTACTCGCAATCTGTGCTGCCTGGCCAATGATAGAAGCGCTCAATGTCTGGGCGCATCTGTTCAACTATGGACTTGAAGTTCTTACCCCTTCTGAACAGATTCAGAGAGAGCATGGCCGCGGTCTTTCCTTTGTATTCCTCCGCCCTTGAGATCTTACACCCCGCACAAGAAGATTTAATATCTTTCTCTAGCTTTGAATGGTGGTAAGGCCCCAAGGACAAAAACTGCGGAATATAAGCCGCTGGTTTCAAGTCCAGCAGAGACGTTGCCACGCGCAGAATCGCTTGGTAATTCACATCCTCATTATTAAGCATCTTGTTAATTTGAATAACCCAATCCTTCTGGAACATAGGAGGTTCCGCCATCATTACTCAGTGAATTACTCTACACGGGCAGAACTATTTCCAAAATTCTATAACCTAGATCTACTTCTTTCCACCTCTGGGTCACATAAGAAAACAACTGAGTTTACTCATAAATAAATAAATGAATATAGATTTATCTTAAATAAAGATTTAATAGGGATATAGGGGTTTAGGTTTTTTTTAATATGAGTATAGAGATTTAGTTTTTTTATCTGTAGTTTTTTTGAGATAATATTAATTAAATGTTTTGTATAATTATTTAATTTTTAAACTTTTATTTTAACTCAGAATGATAAATAAACATCATTAAACATTATACTCGACTGTAAAATAAACTTACTAAATAAAAAAACTAAAATAATAAATATAAAAATAAAAAATACCAAAAAAATATTCTAAAACCGTATATTTTGCTTTCATAAAAAAACTAATGCTTTACAACTAATCAATGCGTCACATCCAAGACTCGAAAAAGCAGTGACCAGGAAATTGCTAAATGACTCCTCGCTGCCCCGTTCAAAATGATGTATTATTACTTCCTTCCATCCATTAATGACGTGGAACAGAATTAACTAAAACAAAAGCTTTAATTTCAATCATTTCAAAATGATTTAATGTATGTGATCTTACTTTAAATCTTAATATTCTCATTACGAGGATAGGCATTCCTTTTTATCGAATGTTTGCAAGTTAATTTTTCTTTTAATCGAAATTCTCAATCATCTCCTCTAAAAGGATGGGTTTGGAGTAATAACTTTTTTTTATTTCTAAATCTCTGATTATATATTTAATTTTACTTAATAAGATTATAAATTTACTATACTATTTGTTGATAGTCATGTATTTGTATTTATGTAGGAAAGCAATGAGAAATGGGAGTGGTATAAAAGCCTATAATAAATATTATATTTAAAAAATAAGCATACACGTGATCCATTATACTAATAAATAAATAAATTTCTATTAAATTTTTGTGGTATAAGTTTTTAAAATAAGATTTTTAAATTTTAATTAATTATCAATAATCGTAACAAGAAAGCAATTTCAAGTTTATTTATTATCAATAATTATCTAAAAAATATATTTTAATGTCATATCTTGTTTGGTTAAACATTTGTCTCGTTTAAATTACATAAAATAAAAACAAAACAAAACAAAAAATTCATTATAATTATAGTTATTAATAAAATGTTTTTACTCGATAAACATAGATAAAAATAAAACAAAATAATTATTATAATTTTAATTATAATTAATAATCAAAACAATTTATATCCATCTTAATTCTAGATCTAACAAGCACTAAGGGGAATCAAATATCTTGAGATGAAAATTACTTTTAGAGTGTAAAGTGATTTGATCCATCTTGATGTTCGGTAGATTTAGAATTAAATGGATATAGGTTGGTTAGTAGGTGGTTAACATGGATATTATTTCCACGAAATATTCTACTAGTATTCATAAATCAAAGTTTGATATTTACCTCAAAATTAATTTAAAAAAAAATGTCATGTAAATATGTGTCATGTTAAAAACCCTTAGAGTAAAATGGAGGTGAATATCCACCATTAAAAATTTTATTGCATGCCTTTTTAAATGTATATATTTATAACTCATATATTAATTCTTTAATAATTAATAATAATACTAATTTAAAATAAAGTGATAATGATTAAATTTTATGTTTTTTAAATCTTGGTAATGTGAGATGTATCATAATGTAAGTGTTTTAATGCCTAACTATTCTACTAGTCATTTAATGTACATGGCTAGGCAGAATTATATTAATATTTATGTAAAATGTTAAATTATTATTAATGTTAATATTAAATTATTTTTTTAGTATTAATATTAACTTTATGTATAATATAATATATATATATATATATATATATATAGAAGAGAGAGAGAAGAGAGAGAGAGAGAGAGGTTTATTGCACATGCATGTAACTTATAATTATGTAGAAAACAAAGAATAGAGAAATAAAACTCACTACCCAAATAATAACATAATATATAACCTAGGAAACTTTGTCAAGATAAAACGCAACTAGAAGGTGAAGTTTCTCTAATCTCTTTCTTAGAATGGAAAAATGTTGTAAGTACAGAGAAGTGAGGTATGTGGCTTGCGGGGTACTACAATGCACAATTCCTCTTTATTTCCTCTCTCCCTATCCACATTCATCTACTCTTCTTATCAATGGAAAAAAAACCCTCAAATAGAATGGAATCCCTTTTCCTCCTAGTGGATCTATTATAACATGGCCCAATAGCCTACTTGTAGTTAAGCTTCACTTGTTCAACTATTAGCTAGATTTATAATATGGATTATTCTAGAGTCATATTCATCATTATCACATGACTATCCCCTTTTCCATGAATAATGGGGGCTAATGCAACATCCTTTGGAATTATGGTGGTCAAAATAGGAAGGTCAACTTTCGAGTCACATAACATTTGCATACAAACACCACTTGTAGTGATTATTTCATTGTTGGAAAGGTCCTTGTATGTAGAATAGTACGAAAGGGTGAAATTTTTATGCAAAATAGCTTTATCCCCAAAAGCATCCATTTTATACCACAAAAACATCTAGTTGATTCGTCCACTTTTTCCACTCTAAAAGCATCGATATGAATGAGAATGGTATAACGATCCAATCTAGATCATGGGATCTAAAACATTGTGTTTATTCCATGCTAGTAATCTCCCTACCATACCTACAAAATCCGTTTGAGATTAAGATATATTCCTTTAACTATGTTATTGGTCCAATCCTCATTCATCAAGGATGTCCAATAGACTATCATAGTGAAACACTCTCTAATATTGTTCGAAGGTATCCCACCTTTGACAAGGATATGTACCCCATCATGTAGGCCTACTAAAAATCAAAGCATTATATTATGTGGAAGGAGATGATCATCCACACTAATCACAAGCCTCTGCAATTTATGTAGACACAAGGAAAATTACAAAATGGCTAGCATAAAAAATGGTCCACATACTTGCAAAAATTCCATTTGAACATCAAATAAATTAGGATAACACCAATTATGTTGCAAACTACCTTAGTAGAAACCAATTGTGGTGCTAAGCACAATTCTTAACTCTTATAGGAAGGAGACCCTTGGGTGGTCAAAATTATACAATAGTGACTCTCAATTCAGTAACACACACTAGATGTTGATTATAGGAAAGAAAATTCCATTTATCCACCTCTAGGATGTGATCTTATGCTACCTTGGCCACCTTTCTGTTCCTGCAAGTCAGAGTTCCAGGTTGATTTATGAGGTACACTATATAGTTAGGTTACAAGGAAATTTCATGTGGAAAATATAGTAGTGGTATTGTAGAAATATGTCTACTAGCCAAAACTTCAACAAGATATCCAACAATATATCAAATCTTGTACCATTTGTGTCATTACTAAACCAACCATAAAAAGTATGAGTTATACATTCCTTTACCTACCCTGAACAAGCACTGGAAGTTAGTATCCATAGATTGCATGTTAGGTTTTCCATCCATGAAGCATGTTAATGATTGTGTCATTGTTGTTGTCGACCGATTCTTTGATATGTCTATTTTTGCACCATGCAATAAAAACATCACAACTTAACCATTGCTACACTCTCCTTTGAGCTTGTTTGGCTTCATTTTGGGCTACCTAAAACCATTGTTTTAGATAGGGATATGTTGTTGCTGCTACAAAACCCCCCATATTAATATTAACTTATGGTATTAATAACAATATAATATATATAATATATATATATATATATATATATATAATATATATATATAGATATATATATATATATACATGAGAGAGAGAGAGTGCACATGCATGTAACTTATAATTATGTAGAAAGCAAAAAATAGAGAAATAAACTCACTACCCAAAAAATAACATAATATATAACCTAGGAAACGTTTTCAAGATAAAACCCAACTAGAAGGTGAGGTTGCTCTACTCTCTTTCTCAAAATGGAAAAATGTTGTAAGTGCAGAGAAGTGAGGTATGTGGCATGCGGGATACTACAATGCACAATTCCTCTTTATTTCCTCTCTCCCTATCCACATTCATCTACTCTTTTTATTAATGGAAAAAAACCTTCAAATAGAATGGAATCCCTTTTCCTCCTAGTGGATCTATTATAACATGGCCCAATAGCCTACTTGTAGTTAAGTTTCACTTGTTCAACTATTAGCTAGAGTTATAATATGGATTATTCTCGAGTCATATTCATCATTATCACATGACTATCCCCTTTTCCATGAACAATGGGGGCTAATGCAACATCCTCTGGAATTATGGTAGTCAAGATAGGAAGGTCAACTTTCGAGTCACATAACATTTGCATACAAACACCAATTGTAGTGATTATTTCATTGTTGGAAAGGTCCTTATGTGTAGAATAGTACAAAAGGATGTGATTCTTAAGCAAAATAGCTTTATCCTCAAAAACATCTAGTTGATTCCTCCACTTTTCCACTCTAAAAGCATAAATATGAATGAGAATGGTATAACAATCCAATCTAGAACATGGGATCTAAAACACTATGTCTATTCCATGCTAGTAGTCTCCCTACCATACCTACAAAATCCGTTTGAGATTAAGATATATTCCTTTAACTATGTTATTGGTCCAATCCTCATTCATCAAGGATGTCTAATGAACTATCATAGTTAAACACTCTCTAATATTGTTCGAAGGCATCCCACCTCTAATAAGGATATGTACCCCATCATGCAGGCCTACTAAAAATCAAAGCATTATATTCTGTGGAAGGAGATGATCATGCACACTAACCATAAGCCTCTGCAATTTATGTAGACACAAGGAAAGTTACAAAACGACTAGCATAAAAAATGGTCCACATACTTGCAACAATTCCATTTGATCATCAAATAAATTAGGATAACACCAATTATGTTGCAAACTACCTTAGTAGAAACCAATTGTGGTGCTAAGCACAATTCTTAACTCTTATAGGAAGGAGACCCTTGGGTAGTCAAAATTATAAAATAGTGACTCTCAGTTCACTAACACACACTAGATGTTGATTATAGGAAAGAAAGTTGCATGCATCCACCTCTAGGATGTGATCTTATGCTACCTCGACCACCTTTGTGTTCCTTCAAGCTAGAGTTCTAGTTTGATCTATGAGTTACACTATAGTCAGGTGGCAAGGAAATTTCATGTGGAATAGTAGTGGTATTGTAGAAATATGTCTACTAGACAAAAATTCAACAAGATATCCAACAATATATCAAATCTTGTACTATTTGTAACATTACTAAACCAACCATAAAAAAGTATGGGTTATACACTCCTCTACCTACCCTGAACAAGCACTGGAAGTTAGTATCCATAGATTACATGTTAGGTTTTCCATCCATGAAACATGTTAATGATTGTGTCATTGTTGTTGTCGACGGATTCTCTGATATGTCCATTTTTGCACCATGCAAGAAAAACATCACAACTTAACCATTTCTACACTCTCCTTTGAGCTTGTTTGGCTTCATTTTGGGCTACCTAAAACCATCTTTTTAGATAGGGATATGTTGTTGCTGCTACAAAACCCTACAAAAATTTTCCCTGCATCTTAATTTTGAATCCTACATTGACCTTGTAAGTTGTTTCTTCTAGTAGTAGGGGTCATCCAATACACATCCTCTAAGTTTTCTATTCCTTTTGTGAAGAAAACTGAAGTGTTGTCTTTTGGCATGGGAAGTTTTGTACATCGCAAAATTAGAGTTATGGCTCATTTCAAGGGGTGAATTGGTGTTGATGAATCTTATTTATCATACAGGCATGCATTAGACTCATTCCCAAAGTTCCATGCCATGTCACACTAGTGTCATCACTGCCGTCATAAAGCACATCCTAAGTGTCACACTTGGAGGGGGTTGTATTGTTGTCGGATTGAACGGATCATGTTGTTCTTGTGTTCTGAGTGTTCAATGTTGCGATGTCAATTGTTTTGAGTGTGTGTGATCATTCATAAGTCTAATCACGGTTTCACTTTTACCTCACTGATCTCATAGTTAGTCAAATTCTAGAAAGCTTCCTACCCAATCAACTTGACCCACTCAGCCCCTTGGAACTGTGAATTACACAGTGACAAGTCTCAAGTTGATCGCTTGCCTCTTAGAACTGCACAATCTGTAGTTCCTTCCTCCAAGGACTAGGCATTGCATAGTCTCAATGTACAACCCTGGCCCCTTGACCTCCACAACCATGCAGTTCATCCTCTCATTCAACCTCCTTCTACACACTGTGTGTTGACAAACATCAATTTGTCTCCCTACCTCCTTGAGCTATGCAATTTTTCAATCCCTTAGCCTCTCTCTATTGATTTTTGGTAGCATTAGATGTGCTCTAGCCATTAAGATTGGTGGAGAGGCTAAAGAACATGACATCTCCAAGACCCAGAAACGGTTTGGACAGATTGTAAATGATTTGGGAGATATTAAAATAATTAATATTTTTAATGGAGTTTCTAAGTCTAAACTTAGGAAAAATAAAATATTAATGGGTATTAATATAAAACTAGGTTAGAAGGTTCCAAAAGTCATGCATCAAGCCAAATCTAATCTTAGATATTGATTAGAGATTTACTCTTGTAGGTTTTAACCTCGTACAGAAATTACCTGCATATGAATTTTAAAACACAGAAAAATAAACAATGCGAGAGCATAACACATAAAACACATATACACAAAGATTTTCACATTGGATCCCAAAACCGAGACTACCAGCTTGATTTTTCATTATGTTTCTTTCAATGTTATAATACATATTTATACATGCTGAAGCATCCAATACCATGGACCGAAAACAATCGCATCCAATACCATGGACCGAAAACCATCGCGTCCAATACCATGGACGGAAAAACCATCGCGTCCAAAAAACATGTGCAAAAATCATGCACAAAACCATAGGTGGGTCCAACCCAACCTAACATAGGGCCCAAAATCAAAATTTTCCATGGTGCTGCCCCATACCTCATAAAGTGGGGTTACGTGTACCCCTCAAACCCCCTGTTAACTACGTGGAAAGAATATAACACAACCCAACAATCTCCCACTTGTTTTCTTTCCACATGGGGCCATAGGAGACCTTAGTCATTTTTCCAGCCCTGAAACGCCCATTGTTTCTTACACCAAGAGAACTTCTCAGAGCTCATAGATTTTGTCAATGCATCTACAGTATTCTTCAAATGTCCACCTTTACAAGTAACACCTTTTTGTCTTCTATCATATCCCTCACAAAGTGATACTGAACATCAATGTGCTTTGTCTTTGAATGATAAGCAGGGTTCTTTGCCAAGAAAATTGCACTTTGGCTGTCACAGTCTATCCTTTTAGCTCCGTGTACTAACCCCATACTTGAACACAACCTCTGCAACCAAACTAATTCCTTGCTTGCATGAGTGGCTGCCATGTATTCTGCCTCTCTAGTTGATAGTGCCACTACAGATTGTTTCTTACTCATCCAACTGACTGCACCTCAAAATAGGTTAAACACATACCCACTTGTAGATCTTCTCTGATCCAGATCTCCAGCCCAGTCTGCATCAACAAAGCCACGGATATCCAACACTCTGTCCAATCCTGGTCTTCCTTGGTAGCACAAACCATAATCACAAGTGCCACGCAAATACCTGAAAACCCGCTTCACTGTTGTCCAGTGCTCCTTCCCTGGTTTTGACATAAACCTGCTCAATACTCCCACTGCATGTGCAATGTCTGGTCTAGTACAGACCATGGCGTACATCAAACTACCGACTGCACTTGCATATGGAACACAGGACATGTCCTCTTCCTCTTCTTGTGT
>APFE030156590.1:0-10125 GCA_000404065.3 Pinus taeda
CATCATGAAAAGTTAGAATGTGAAATTGTGGGACTTAGAAAAGAGATTGAGAAAACAAAAGCTCTTAATCTTAGATTTGTTAAAGGATCTGAAACTCTAGATGAGATTATCAATGTGGAAAATTCTCCCCTAATAAAGACAGGTCTGGGATATAATGAAGAAACATCTCAAGCACAGAAACTATCCACCTCCAATAGTTATCTTGATGCAGCAAGGAGGAGTGAGCAAAGGCTCAATGGAGATCACCAGGTAAATCAGGGACAATTTACCTCAAGAATGAACAAAGACTACCAGGTAAATCGGGGGCAATCCACCTTAAGGATGAACAAAAGCTACAATCAGCCACAGGTAAAATCTTCTCAATCTACCTCAAAAATGGATGACAGTAGAAACTACAATCGTTTGGTTGGTAGATTTGATAATCGCAGGAGTTTCTTCAATGGCCAATGCTTCTCTTGTCATAACTTTGGTCACAAAGCAGCTCAATGTGTTGCCTATAAGACAATCATGACTAGAGAAGCTCAAAAACAAAGAAGTATGACTGGGATCATGAAAAGAACCTTCAATAACTTTTCTTCTCTCAAAAATGAAATAGAATGTTCTATTTGTAACAACTTTGGTCATGAAGATTCTGAATGCAGGAGCAAGTTTCGGCAGACAACTCAGAAGGAACAAACCTTAAGTGCCAAAACATGGAGAATGAAAGAACCACAACCAGAAAGATGTGGTATAGCTTTATATGTGGAAGGGCAAGAAAATCAATGGCACATCGACAATGGATGTTCGAAACATATGACGGGTGATAAGGAAAAACTTTAGTCATATAGTGCCTTAGAGAAAGAGAAGAAGGTCTCATTTGGAAATGACACCCCTGTGCTCATAAAAGGTAAAGGTTCTGTTCAGTTGAAAGAAAAAGTCAAAGCTAGAAATGTGATGTATGTTGATGGCTTAAAACATAATCTATTGAGTGTCAGTCAGATGTGCGATTAAGGAACTGAGGTAATATTTCGCTCAAATGGATGTAGTGTTCGTGATCTTGATACAGGAAAAACAGTGATCAAAGGCATAAGAACTCCAAATAATTTATACATATTCAAAGAAGGACAACATGAATGCTATCTAAGCAAGAATGATGAACACTGGTTATGGCACCGGAGATTGGGGCATCTAAGATTCTCACAAATAAGGAAAGCATGCAAATACCAGGCAGTTCGTGGTCTTCCAGACATCATAATTCTAGACAATACAATATGCAAGTCATATCAATTTGGTAAGCAAACCAGAACTAACTTCCCTGAGAAGGAAGGATCAGCTAGCAGGCCACTTGAGCTTGTCCATACTGATGTATGTGGTGCGTATAGGAAAAGGTCACATCAGGGAGAAGAATACTTCATATTATTCATTGACGACCATTCAAGGATGGTTTGGATAGGACTTATGAAGCACAAAGATGAAGCCTTCGAAAAATTCAAATCCTTCAAAGCTTTGGTTGAAAACAAATCAGATCACAAAATTAAATGCCTCAGGTCTAATAGAGGCGGGGAGTTTACCTCAAATGAATTCTTCAATTTTTGTGAAGAACATGGAATAAGAAGAAAATTCTCTACAGCCAGGACTCCTCAGCAAAATGGAGTAGTGGAAAGGATGAACAGAACGGTTCAACAAATGGCTCGTGCTATGCTTGATGAGTCTAGAACTCCCGCAATCTTCTAGGGTGAAGCTGCATTTGGTGCAGTTGTTATTCTCAACAAAACAAACATCCAGGTAAACAACACTCAAACCCCTCATGAGCTCTGGTATGATGAGACTCCTTCGGTAAAATATTTCAAAATTTTTGGAAGCAAATGCTATATCAAAAATACTGATGAACATCTTGGCAGGTTTGAACCTAGAGAAGATGAAGGCATTCTCCTTGGTTACTCTCCCCACAACAAAGCTTACCAGTGTTATAATAAAAGGCTTGGAAAAATTGTTGAAAGTATTGATGTAGTGGTTGATGAAGAAGAAAACACTCCTATGCAGGTAAGATCTGAAGATCTCGAAGATGATGAGGACTATCCATCAACATCAAATCAGATTCATGATGAAGAAGAAACCCATGAGGCACCAGAAGAATAGATAAGCATAGAAGATAAGACTCCCTCCAAGTACGTTCAGAAGAATCATCCAGAATCTCAAATTTTGGGGCAGAAAGAGGTAGGTATACAAACAAGAAGAACAATTGCAGAAGTTTCAAGCTATTTGGCATTTTTCTCCTCCACTGAACCACAAAATGTAAAAGAAGCATGCAAAGATGAATGCTGGGTCAAAGCAATGGATGAAGAACTTGAGAAGATTGAAAAGAATAACACTTGGGAGTTGGTCCCTAGACCAAAAGATAAGAATGTCATAGGGACAAAATGGATATTCAAAAACAAGTTGAATGAAAATGGGGAAGTTATTAGAAACAAGGCAAGACTTGTTTGTAAAGAATATGCGTAACAAGAAGGCATAGACTTTGAAGACACCTTTGCTCCAGTTGCCAGACTTGAGGCTATAAGAATGTTCCTCGCTTTCTCTAGCTTTCAGAAGTTCAAGGTATTTCATATGGACGTAAAATCTGCATTTCGGAATGGAGACTTGAATGAAGAAGTGTACATTGAGCAACCAGATGGGTTTATACTTGGAAATGATCCAAATCTTGTATGCAGACTCAAAAAGGCTCTCTATGGCCTTAAACAAGTTCCAAGGGCTTGGTATTATCGGTTGGATGAGTACCTTCATCAACAAGGTTTTGCAAAAGGATCAACAGACAACAATCTATGTATAAAAGTTGACAATAATGAAATTCTAATACTTGTTGTATATGTTGATGATATCATTTTTGGCAGCAATGAAGAAGCCATGAGTCAAAACTTTCCCTTGTTGATGCAGAAATAATTCAAAATGTCCCTACTCGGTGAGCTCACATATTTCCTTGGTTTACAAGTGCAAGAACACAAAGACGGTATCTTTCTTTCACAAACCAAGTATCTCAAGCAAATCTTGAAGAAGTATGGGATGGAGGATTCGAAACCAGTATGTACTCCTATGGTAACAAGATGCAGGCTCAACACAAATGATGAATCAACAGTTGTTCATCAACCAACCTATAGATCCATGGTTGGTAGTCTACTCTATCTAACAGGTACCCGACCATACATTATGCATGCAGTAGGGATAGTTGGAAGGTTTCAGGCTAACCCAAAGGAAAATCATCTTCAGGCAATCAAGAGAATTTTCAGGTATCTTCAAGAGACTCAAAACTATGGATTATGGTATCCTAGAGATACAAATCTCATGCTTCATGCATATACAGATGCAGATTGGGAAGGTAGCGTGGATGACAGGAAAAGCACTAGTGGAGGTGCATTCTTCATGGGTCCTATATTGGTATCTTGGTTTAGCAAGAAACAAAGTTCCATTGCATTATCTACAGCTGAAGCAGAATATGTAGCTACTGCATCTTGCTGCACACAACTCCTTTAGATGATGCAAACATTGCAAGATCTCCAAGTCACTTGTACTTCACCTATTTCCATTTTTTGTGATAATACAAGTGCAATCAGTATTTCAAAGAATCCTATCATGCAATCAAAGACTAAGCACATACCTATCAAGTATCATTTTCTCCGGGAACAAGTGCTTGAACAAAAATTCAAGTTGGAGTATGTTCCATCTAAGGAACAAGGGGCTAATATACTCACCAAACCTCTGCCTAGGGAGACATTTGAATACCTCAGACAGAAGTTGGGGGTTGTTGATGCATCATCATGCTGTTGAATCTTGTCTGATGTACGCAGGTGGATACGCGTACATTTGTCGGTCTATGTGGGTCAAGTTCTGGGTGAAGAAAGTCCGATATGGGTCTGTCAGAGACCATCTGGCACAGGTTCAGGGGGAGCATATATTCTTCTAATAATGCATTGTTGGCATTATCTTAGAAGTTCTTGGTTTGATTTCACAAGAGTTTTTGGTGGAGTAGATGCTGAACGAGATCTATGTGTACTGGTCTAAAGGTTGATTCTGTTGATGATAGTTGTTCTTGTCTCTATGTTATATATTTTCTTTCATAACAAGGTCATGTAATGACCTATTTTGGTTTCCCCACTATGCTTGGGATGAATGATCCTTGTTCTTGCTTTATGAGATAGATGTATGAGTCTTGATGATAGGAAGGTTACTTATGATGTATGGAGTCATGTTCTCTCTTGAAGAATATCTTGTTTTTGCAGTCGTTACTTACAGCCAGGGGCAACATGACCAGCATTTCAGCAAAACAGAAATTTCAGCAGGTGCTCAGGGGGAGTATGGTCAGTAGAATGAGGTCCGCCCTTTGCCCTTGATGTCAAAGGGGGAGAGTGATTGGATGTTGTTGCCATCAAGTCCAAAGGGGGAGATTGTTGGCATTATGATGCATATGTTGTACTTGATGGAAACCCACTCATCTCAGATGATAAATTATAAGTGCAACAATGTTATTTTCTGGTTCCGCATGGTGCACCAATCAGAAGATGCGGTCATCAGCAGGTTGCGCAGGAGGACCGTTGAAAAGGTGCAGACATGTTTGCAGGTCTTTCGCACAAAAGGTGCCAACCTAAAATACACGAACTTTCATGCAGAGAAAATCATGCATCTTATGTTTGGTCCATGGTATTTAGTCCGACGTCCTTGATCCTATGGTTTTGGTCCATGGTTTTGCATCTAAAATATTGAACCCAGGTTTTGGATCCATAGTATTGTTTCTCAATGGTTTTGATCCATGGTTTGAGTAAGGCCTTGGCTATAAAAAGGGAAAGGAGATCAGTTGGCCGGGTACAAGTGGGTTGAATATCTTAAGAATTGTAAGATCTGAATTTCTAATAATCGGTTAGTGAGTTATAGTTGAACCTGAATCAAGAACAAACCAGAGGATTATAAGTCAGATCTACTGATGGGTCGAGATCTCTTTGGTGCTTGAACAGATCTGTGAATTTGACGGTCTAGGTATATTTGAGGACTGATAAATTGTCTATATTCGGAGGTGCGTAGCGCCAGAGAAGGCACAGGTGCAGAGGTGCGCAGCACTAGAGAAGGTGCAGGTGCGGAGGTGCACAGATCACAGACAGCGCATGAGTGAAGCTGCATAGGCCTAAGACAGAGAAAGTGCGGACATCCGCAGGTTACTACTGGTGAAGTTGCAGACTTTTCTTGAAGTATATTTTAACTGATTTTGTCTATTGCTGCAGCGTTCTGGGTATAGACTTGGTGTTTGGTTACTGGTACTGTTTATCTGATTACAACATTATGAGAAGTTATTGGTTAATTGATTGATGCACATATACTTGATGATTACTTGGATGTAGTCTGAAAATTGATGAAACGTGGTCCCTTGAAGGAAAGAGAAGGTAGTAGCCTTCTATAGGTCAACACCTACGTACTAGTATCTTAGCTAGTACAAGAGCTAAGGGGGTTGTAGCTCCCTTCCAGGAGAAGCTGGAAAATGAGAGAGGGTTGTAGCTCTCTGCAGGTTGCAGCCTGCGTACTGGCAAAGGACTGCACCAATACAAAATCATTGTAAAAAGAAGTTTCTAATTGAAAGAAGATAGAGACATAATGCAGCAGGTGGTTTTCACCCACATTAGGTTTCCACCTTATATCTCATGTTCTTTGGTGTGACTGTCTATGTTTATTGTTCCTGTTTATTATTATATGGTTCTAACATATAGATTAATGGTTAACATCTAAAGAATAAATTGCCTTAAAATCTGGAAGGTATATACAAGTTTCATTAGTAAAATCTGTAAGTGTTTATTGAAAAATATTTGATAATATTGATTCACCCCTCCACCCTCTCAGTATTATTTCCAACATTGTGCACAAGATCTAATATTTGTTTCATCCTCTTACCTCCAGAGGGGAAACTCACCCGATTCTGCTTCCCATATACACAATTTTCACAAAAATCAAAATCCAGAGAGCTATTACTCATACCTTCTACCATACCTTTACCATGAAGTATTCGAAGGCCCTTCTCTCCAATATCCAAGCCTTTGATGCCACAACATGGTCTTCTCTCCAGAGACCACTAGATTTTCTGCTCCATTTTCAGGAACCATAGATCTATTGCACCCATCAACTACAGTGCTACCTTGCAGCTTGTACAGAGTTCCAGAACTCCCCGCATCAATACCAGTGCTCCTCGAACCATCTTGCAGGTATCCCTCTCGAACAGTGTCTTTACACCTGCATCATCCAACTTGCTTACAAAAATCAAATTTATGGCCAATGTAGGAATATGCAGAACACCCGGAAGGGTTCTAAGCCTTCCACCTTGCAACTTCAACTTTACTTTTCCGCGACAAATGATTCTAGCCTTCCTATCATCTCCTCAGAAGACATCACCACCATCGTATTTCTCATACTCGCAGAACCACTCTCTATGGGGAGTGAAGTGAAAGGATGCACCTGAGTCAATTAACCATGCCTCATGATCTACATGTGTACTTGAAGAAGCTAAGTACACATCCCCACCTTCATCTAAGGTGGTTTTCACCTTTGCAGAAGGGGCATCATCATATCCATTTCCTTTATCAGGAGCTTTAGATTTACAATCCCTTTTGAAGTTCCCTTCCTTTCCGCATTTCCAACACACCACCTTTATAGGTTTTCCTAGAGATTTAGATCTCCCTCTAGATTTAGATCTCCCACTGATGACTTTATTTTGTTCTGTTTCTGGGACGTCCTCGTACAGACAAGGGCTTCACCATTTTGTTGTCCATATTTTCCGTCTCATCTCTCCATCAGCAAGGCTGAGACTATTTCATCAAACTGCAAAGCAGTTGCATTTCTACCTATTGCAATAACCAGACTATCCCACGAATATGGTAGAGAACACAACAAACTGATGCACTTATCTTCATTTGAAATTTTAATATCAACAGATGATAATTGACTTACCACAATATTAAATGCATTCAGATGCTCTAACACCGAGTCTCCATCTTTCATCCTCATGTTATACAGCGTTTTCCGCAGGAACATTTATTCACCAGAGACTTAGATTGGTACAAAGCCCCTAACTTGTCCCACAAAGCCTTCGCTGTAGCTTCCCCTGATATATTCAACAATACTGAATCTGAGACACACAATCGTATTGTGCTCTTTGCCTTCGTATTGGTTTAGTACCCGAATCTACCATGATCCACTGATCTTTATCCACCAATAGATCCTCCATCTTGAGTTTCCACAACAAAAAAATCTGACCATTGAACTTCTCAATCTCTATCTTTCCACTGCTCGCCATCTTCTTACACCACCAGAATCGATCTCGCAGATCTCCCACTGAACAGGGTCTACCACAGGCCCGAGCAAAACCCCTCAGCAACAAAGGCGTCCCCTTGAAGCCAAAACAACTCTAATACGAAATGTAGGTTTTAATCCCGTACAGAAATTACCTGCATACGAATTCTAAATCACAGAAAAATAAACAATGCGAGAGCATACCACATAAAACACATATACACAAAGATTTCCCACTGGATCCCAAAACCGGGACTACTAGCCTGTTTTTTCATTATGTTCCTTTCAATGTTACAATACATATTTATACATGCTGAAGCATCCAATACCATGGACCAAAAACCATTGCATCCAAAACCATGGACCAAAAACCATAGGTAGGTTCGCCCAACCTAATATAGGGTCCAAAAAATATTTTCTTGGGGCGCTACCCCGGACCTCGTAGAGGGGGGCTACCTGCCCCCCTCAAACCCCCCGGACAGGGGGGGCTGCTGCCCCCCTTGTGACCCCCCCGCTACACAATTGGCGCAACGAAGGGGAGGCTTCGCCCCCCCTCTAACCCCCGGTTCACTATGTAGGTTAGTCGTGGAAAGAATATAACACAACCCAACATATAGAATCTATGACTATGTATAGAAGTGTCTTCCCTAGACCTAGTGGCCTGGTCTAGAACAACATAAATCAAATACTATAAAGTTTTCCTTAAAATAATTGGAGAATGGAAACATGCTTACTTTTGATCCGTCGCAAGCTCTTCTCTCCTCTTGGCTTGTCAAATCCACTCATAGCTCCAAACTCTATAATTAGAAATTCATAAACAAACAACACAAGCTAAATATCTACAACATATATGTAGCATTATCCAATTATTCAATGGACCAATATAGCATTGAAACACATGTACATAAACATAACATAACACATGTAGGAAAATAGTATATTCTTTGTATATATGTGAAAGGGACATAGTTTACAACCAAAAGTGGAAGTTGATCTTGTAGAGTACCTCCCAAGTTGACTTGTCCTTCCTTGACACAATGTACACCTCAAAATCCACCCTAATGCATGGGAATGATGTCTCTCTTATGATCAAAGAAACAACATAAGGGTATGATTAAGCTCCAAAAGCCACACCTAACTTGTGGATAGCAGTAAATATATAGGATATGATCATAGTTTGGGAATTCTTATCCATTTGCCAATCTAGGCTTGGGATCCACTCTTAATGGGAGGATGAGCTCAAGGGATAAGAGGTGAAAAATCCAAGGTGGGGGAGATAGGAATCGAAGTTCTTATCCAAGGTAAATTTTTGTAATAAATCCTACAAGCTTTTGGAAGAGGAAGCTTCAAGATTCTTTTTATTTTTCCTGAATTTATAGAATCATCAAACCCCCAGCAAGGGAAAACCTACTTTGATTAGATTAGGTGCAGAACTGAGAAACCTGCCACGCAAATCAGGTCCCTAAAGGGCAAAGGTGGGTTGGGACTTAAAAGAACTGAATGAAGCAGTGAAGGTCAGAAACTCAAGGATTTGAGAGAGTCATGCTTAGGGCTTTATGTAGGGATGATGACAAGGTGTTCATGGATGTTGATTGATCGATTTTGTAGGAATATTGACCAAATGTGACAAAATGGGCTATAACACTATCGATGTCTAAAAAACCAATATTTCTTATAATTTCCATCCTTCTAGACCAAGTATAAGGGAGTTGACCCAAATTCATAATGTATGTTCCCCTATCCTTGCAATTTTACTTAAAATCTATTCATAATGAAGAAATGACTCACTTAGAGTGATAAACAACATTGAACCAAATGCAGATGAAACTTTTTGTGCCCTTGCTTTGGGACAAGTAGAATTTTCAGAAGAACCCATCAACATCTTCTTAATGAGACATTGGAAAATTAAATAACCACTAGTATCTACACAATCTTTGATAACTGCAACCTTCCCTGGATCCAATTATTTGTTGCCAATAATGTCATAGATATTGTAACTATTTTACTCACAAGGTGAAATGGTGTAAATAGCCATTATGACTCAATAATTTGCAAAAAAAAACATATCATGGGTGAAATTAGGGCATAGAACCCTAATTCCAATATAACACACCATCAATAAGTGTGAAGAAAAGTAAATGTTACAACGACATACAATCCTCCACCGATTGGTGTAAAATTAACAACCAAAGACATAGGTGATAAATAGATTATCTTTTCTAGTTTTTAAAGGACACTTCCTCTCTCATTGTCACATTTTTGAATGACTACACTTCCTCTCTCATTTTCACATCTTTGTATTTGGCATTTTGGTGCTAAGAGTATATAAGTGAGGATTTGTTGGCATCAACCTATGTGGCCGACCATCCTAATCTTCATCCCCTATCAATGTTTCAAATGTTATTATTGTTTCTCCTTGGTTCCTTTTCATATATATCACAACCATATATCCATTTACATGTGAAAATAATTCAACAACATAAAAAATGATTACAACATATGTGAAAAAGCATGTTATGAAACCAGCTCAAGAAAAGATAGATCAATGCCTTAGAATTCAACCTCTTTGAGGGGGTAACCTCCTTTACATTACATAAATGAAAAATTCTTCGATGATTCAAATGACAAAACCTCCTTTCTATATATAGGAGTCTAAGGAGTCACAATATGACCCAGCCGACCTAACAATAATAATATAAAGCCACAAAATAACAATAGAGGGATTCTATGGGGCACAATAATAACAATATGGGGACAATAGGGGCACAACAATATTAATAAGGCGTACAACTACAATAGTAATGGGGTAATCACTAGTATTATAGG
>APFE030156590.1:39799-58074 GCA_000404065.3 Pinus taeda
AGAACTTCTGGGAGATGATGTAATCAGCTGACCTTGTTCCTTTAGGCAGTGAAGCAAAACTTTTAGGGACTTAGGAGCCCTCAGTTTATGGACATTTATGATTGGGGTTGAAGTGCCCAAAAATGTCTATAATAACATGGGAGGATAAGAGGAAGTAGTCCGAGGAAGATACATGGATTCGAAAGGCTCCTACAAAGGAACCTAAGTTTGACTTGGGATGTACAAAGGAGACGTTCATGGAAGATAAGAAGAGCTTCGCAGAGGCCTCTACTTTAGGTAGGAAGGATCAACCAGAGCCAGGGATGGATCCTTCTATGCTTACTACCTTTTTGGAGACCTGCATGAAACTACTGCATGAAAATAAGGAAGTTAAGGGACTATAGGAGTTGATCACCAGGTGTGCAGGATTAGGGGAACGGTGCGTAATTTAGAAATTGGGGAAGTATACATTGTGCCCGGGAGGGAAATGAGGTTGACGGTGTAGATTGGAAAATATGAAATGGATCAAGTAATCCTAGACCTGGGTTCAAATGCGAATGTATTACCGAAGCAGACATGGGATCGTATGGGTAGGGTCACGTTACAGTGGTCCCCTATTCAATTACAAATGGAAAACCAACAGAAGATTGTTCCCATGTGGAGGTTGCAAGGGGTAACAGTTGATATTGAAGGCACGAGCACGCAGACGGACTTGGAAGTAATAGAGATTGTTGATGACAACAATCCTTATCTGGCATTGCTAGGAATAGACTAGGCCACTGATACCTTTGGAGTCATCAACTTGAAGAAGTGGAAGATGATATTCGAGAAAAAGTCCCTACGCATAGTAGTTCCGCTAGATCAAGCTAAAGGAGTGTGCTACACTGAACCGGTGCATGGCGATGAAAGCGACGAGGAGCTAGATTGTATTTACTAGATAACGGCGCGAGACCAGGATCAGGTGAACATGACTACAGATGGGAGGATCCCATGGGAGCATGACAACTCCTGTACCTCGGATTCAAATGAAGAAGTAGAATGCTGGAAAAATAGGTTGCAGGAAGTGACAATGCTAAATTGCAACAAGACGATTAGATCATTTCTTTGCATGATGACAGAGACAAGGGAACTTCCAACATATGATGGAGTAATAGCGATGGATGAATTCCTGGACAAATTTGAAAGTGTAGTACTGGAACAATAGTGGTATGATGCACTAGAATGGGCATTGTGTGGAACACCTGCACGATGGCGGAGTACACATCAAAAGACCATTGAAAACTAGTATGAATGTAGAAGACGGATGCGCTTACGATTTGGAATTCCCCAATGTCGAACAAGAGTCAGGTAGCTAGGACGAAGCAGCTTGCGTGCCCACCTGTGTCAATGGGTGTAGACGTATGTTGTGCAAGCACATCCTTGACTAAGGATCGAAAATCAGAACTAGACGTAGTAGCAGGAAAAGTGATGCACACCACAAATATCCCACATTGAAGCATTCAAAAAGTTATGTGCAATCATGAACATAGTTTACCAGGTGGAATGAACTGATTAGGACCTACACATACCAATGGTCCGATGGGCCTATAGGGCCATGCACAAGAACTTGAGTGTGGGAATGATTCTGAAGACAACAAGAAGAATCAAGGCCATAGCAATGGAAAAGAATCCTCACACAATAACTCCCATAATTGGGACAGCGCACGAGGACTAGAGTGAAGAGATTATGCAGCTGTGTGAGGACGAACATATGCAAATTCAAGAAGCCATTCAGCGAGGGAACCTTGAGCTTCAAGAACTTGAAGAAGGTTGGGTACGACTGAAGTAGAAAAGCATGTTAATGTACATGGATATCAGAAAACTAGAAACCAAAATCACACAAGAATTACATGTTGACAGAAGGATAGGACAATGTATGGGCAGCCCTACCACCGCAAAAGAATACTGTCGCTGAGAATCTCTGGCTATATTACCATGGCTGCGACCGCACCTTATCAGACAATGTAACCAAGGAAGTGCACCATATAAGGAAGAATGCGAGGCACTGATTAGCGCAAGGATAACTAAGGAAGGCCCATGGACTAAGTTGGAAGGTGACTTGAAGCCTCACACCGGTGCTGCAACCACCTGAATATCCGTAGGAAGCACAGTCGCAGTGCTCTAAGTAGTTGAAAGAGAGCGCAAGACTATAAAAGAGTCTGCATGGGAGTTGCGTGACACAAAAGTTGTGCGTAGGATCAATATGACACATGGGTCGCGTATGCGCACACGGGGCTACACTACCGTGTAGGTTGGTTGGGAAGTGACCGCTAGTGTCATTGTTCATGGCATGATTTCCAATTTAAGGCAACGAGGAGTAGACAATGGGCAATTAAGACAGAAAGTCAGAACTAGATTGGGACTATCTATTGCCAATCTCGCATAAATGAGCTGAATATGGGGGGAGTGGTTGAATTTGAATTCAAAAGGGCTTATAAATCACAGGTGGCTCTCCACCAAACAACCCTTGGCATTATAAGAATTCAGTTGTTGCGCTATCAATTGGGTATGAACCTAACGAATTTGGAGGCTGTGAGAGCAATTCCATCGTTTGAAACATTGCTAAAGGAGACACAAGATTCCCTGATTAGAATGATGTGAACAACCAAGGGAGCCACGCAGAGATCTATGCCACTAGTAGGGGATGCACCAAAAATCCCTAAGTCACCCCGGATGGTGAGGCCCAAAAAGGATCCACAGTTAGTAGGACTAGTCCGTATGTCTCTAGGAAATCTGCAGTTCACTAAACTGACTATGGAAGATAAGGGCAAGATGATTAATATTGAGATAGATGATGAGGAGGAGGATCTTTAGGCCTTTGTAGAAGAGATTGAACTAGATGAAGAAGTGGAGGAAGACATTCAGCCAATGCGCGCTGCAACAAAACTAGCAAAATATGTCTCCGCACAGAAAGGGAAATCAAAAGTACCCAAGGACGTGGATACCGTTAAGAACACACTCGAAACCCCACTCCTCCTAGATGGAATTCTATTTGAGGGTTCAATCCTGGGCCGCGTACCCACGATGAAATTTGAAGATTGGGACCTCACAGACAATGAAAATTTCCCACATTTGAAGACTAGCCAACTTATGAAACAAAGCAAGGAGGGGGTAGTTACAACACTGCAGCCACAGAAATGGCTATGCGTGGTGGAGGAGGCTGGGCTACTCCACCTACTATGGATTCCACATTTTCACTAGGCACCAATTACGACATTCGTCATTAGGCAACTGCTTTGCCTAATGCATGAGGGGTACTTGTGGCTGGAGCAGCTGATTCCCATTACGGCGAAGCTGATTCATAGGATTTCAAACCTTCCTTGTACGAGAAGGGACCCTGTGGAAATAGCTAGCGAAAGTGGAGACTTTGCGCTCACAGAAGCCATGAAGAAGAAATACAAGTTAGAGAAGAAGTAGAGGGTCTATGTGATTACTAGCATTCAAGAAAAAGGGGTGCACATAGCTACTCAGCTGCTAGTAGGTAAAGTGATGAGAAAATGTTGCAACAATGAGGTACCAACAACAGTCATCGCATTGGCTGAACAATGCATCTAGGGGATATAGTTCAACTTGGCGTGGTTCCTCTACGAGGAGTTCCTGATGAACTGCAAGGAGGCTCAGGAGCAGGGTAAGACCTTCCACTACACGTGGTTGCTCTTATCCATCTTGTTGGTTGTAGGGGAATTACTAGAGGACAATTAGTTTCCTCCCCTTGCCCAAGACTTGCCAGAGGCAGTGAAATATGCATCGCTCTGGGCGACAAGGCACGCCATGTGCATATATGAGATCAAGATCTTCTGGATACTCATGGAAGCGAGCATATGGATGTGGATCCACAAATGACCACACCTATCCCCCACAGTATATGATAGCTTGCAGAGATTTGTAGACTTTAAGGTGGATATGCACAATGTGTATATCAAGGCACGGAAGGATCCAGAGTAGAACTGGACCAAACTCTCGTTCATCACAATTGATGACGCTGTTTTCGTGGTGCTCGACTCATGGCCACCCGAATGGCATGCCCCAAATCTGGCAGCACGCGATGAGGCATTGATACAAAGACAGAAGGATGCCACCATGCTTCTAGCACAATAGAAGTAGAACGAGTAGTTAGCTGAGGAGGTAAGGGCTTCCCGCGAGGCAGCAAAGGCCACCGCAGAATAGACCAAGTCCGCCTAAAAAGCAACAGTAGCTGGGGCCACCACAACACAGGAGGGAAGAGGACTAGACCTGACCATAGGACATGGGACAGACGATATGGAAAAAGGCACAGACCCAAGCACCACCTATACACAATTGAAACAGTCATGTGGGATGGAAGGGACAGGACCACGGAAGAAGACCAAGGCTTCCAAATTGGACAGGGAGCCTATTACACTAACAAAGGGTGATCTATATGACATCGGTGACACAGTTTGTGAGATCACCAGGGAGGCACTTCAAGAAGAAATGACAAAGTAGAAGAATGTGCTGGGGGCACTCAGGGCACAACTGCAGGGACTTCATGTGTGACTCCCACAAGAAGGAATGGTATCCATCTACGGTGCCATGGGAGCATCAGCAACAAAGTAATTGTTGCATGCAAAAATGGCCAACACCATTGTGCTACCGAAAGGAGCACTGAAAACGGACAACATGGTGGATAGAGCTATGGCAGGATGGATCAAGGGACTCGACCTAAACTTAGTTGCCCTTCTGCGGGATATTTTATACCAGCTACAGGACAGAGTGATGACAAAACTCCACACTAGGGAGGGACGTGCAGTGAAAATGCTAAGTGAACAATGAATCGACATCGAACAACTTAGCCTACAACGTGATGAATCGGTGGCTTAGAAACAGTAGTTGGAAGAGATCGTAGAGGAAGCATGTCGCCACATCCCAGAACTAGAAATTACGACAGATCTACCAATAGGAATGCGGATCCACAAATTGGCCAGTAGATTCCGCGAGGTGAAGGAGGAAGCTACAATGATCCAGCTGGACCTCAACCTACAAATTGTTGAACTACAATTAAAGGCGCAACCCTCCATGCCCCCATAAGTTTGATCAATGTGCCTGCAATATCCGAAAAGGGTTGGAAGAAATTGAATAGGCAGTGTAGAGTTGCACCACGTTGTTGGAAGAATCCTTCGAGGTCCTAACAACCTTACAGGAGGACCCCACCATATACAACGATTGGAAACAGAGGTGTGGGAACTTCAAATGAAATATGATAGTGTGCACAGGACAACACAAGAAATGGCCCTAACTCAGTGGCTCATGAGGTTACAATAGGCAAAGGCATTGAAGGAGCAAGTGGACGCAATGTGCCAAAAAGAGGCAGTACTTAAAGCACATGTCTAGCCTTGGATTGATGAGGCCTTCCTCATCATGGCCGGCATCGAAGGAAAATTCACGCAAATGAAAGTTATGCATGACCTGAGACAAGGATTTGACCCTAACAATGAGCATTCGACCGAGCGAGAAAAACTGATCCAGTGAATGGCAGAGCAGTGCACTACAGATCTTCGCACAACACCGACACAGCTGCATGGAGTTCACGTGAAGATCGCGCACCAACAGAGTGACTTGGGATGAGTCATGATGATTGTGTTGGGGGCTTGTTGGGCAATGGATCCCCCCCCATAGTATGTTTTTGGGGCTTGACACCCGAATTTTGGTCAAGTGCAATGTAAAGACCCCGCGAAATGTGGGCACAGAGCATGAGAGTCTAGGGTTGTCCGCAATAAAATAATGTAATTTAATGTATGCTATGCTAGCCTACCCATGGTCCGTGGACCATGGGATTGTATAAATAGAGTGAGGGTCTAAGTGAAAAGTCAGTCTTAGTTTTGACAAGTAATAGATAGATGTGAAGGCATGGTTAGAAGATATAACTAAATTTGAAGTGTATTGGGTCGTAGTGGTAGGTAGAGGCTCTACAGCTGAGTGCACAGAGGCCTAGTAGAGTCTGCAGGTGTGTTCACTGAACCCTGCATCTAAGTGCACGAGGCGAAGTTGGGATTGTACTTGGACTAATAATTAATAAAAGATAAGTTGATTTTGGAATATTATGTGTCTATGCTTCTGTTATATTTATGCATCTCTTTACAATTTTATGATTGTGTGCACTTGTTATGAATGCTAAATAATTGATTATAATATTGGGCCCACATAATTAAGTTAAGATCTCTAATAATAGCACAGTAATGATAAAGGATCTAGACAACACCTCTTCGCACTCTTTACAGAGCTGCACAGGAGCAGTTTCCTAAGCCGTGAAGGACAGATGGCTGTGCGGAGCAACACAAGCACGCAGGTTGGGTTCGTGAACTTCCTAGATTTCATCAAGACATTCCTAGGGTGTGGAAACCTGGTTCTAGCACCCTCCCATACTACCTCAGGTGAGACCTCAGTCCGCACCGCGAACTGTTGCCGAAAGGGCGGGTAGTTTCAGGATTTGTTTGGCTAAATCACTTCTGAACCTAGGTCAAGCCCCAACAAGCCAATAGTAAATAATAAATGCACCATATATATGTTTATTTCTGCCAATAATGCTAGAATAATAGTATATTCACTGCCAATATAATGCTTTTTCTTCTTTCAATATAATGCAATAATAATACTACCATTTGTATAATATCAATATGTATGCACTACCAATAAATATGTAATGCTTCATGTAGCACTCCTTGACATGTGTAATTGTTTTGATGTGTTGGCTAAGTAATATTCTTTGCTTTGTAAATTTGGCATATTAACCATTGTTATTATCTTCAATGCATTCTTTGTTTTATCATCTCGTGTTGTCATCTACTCCCTCTATCGACTCTATCAATTTGGCACCTTTTTCCATTTGTGATGTCCATCATGATCTTGGTTCTCATATTTATTCTTCTTTCCAAAATCAAATCATAGCCTTTCTTTTTACGAAATCGATAAAAATTCATTCCTTTTCTACCCAGAGATATGTCCATTTCATTCCTTTCTAGCGATTCACTTCAATAGCCTTTGTATTTTATAGTCTCATTATGTGTAGCTTCATATTCAATAGATAAATTATCACCCCCTATATAGTTGTAGAAAAAGCGATCTTGATTCATTGTAAAACACGTTCCACTTTCCCACATATTTTGAGTTCAAAAATTTTCTGACAAGGATCAAATCCCACAGTTGAAGTTGCATTGGGATTAGAATCTTCAAACAATCAATAAGCTCTAGCTTCTTTTCTCTATTTGCTTTGTATTGTTCATGGTCCAAATTTTTTTTCTTGAAAGGTATTTGATCATTAGGCCATGAATTATTTTCCATAACATCATTATTCCTTTTGTGTTTCCTAGAGGTGTTTGTATAGCCTTCTTGTTGGTTTTCATGCACGTTTAAATCTTTCCCAAAAACATTACTAGTTTCAAGGTTGTATGCTTTCAAATTATTAAGAGCCGAGGAAAGTTTTAACTGATTAGTCTAAAGGAATGCCAGATTCTTGTAAAATTTCGCCTTGTTCCCTTCTTTCCTTCGTAGGTTTACTTTTTCATATGCAATGCAAAGAATTTGAAGAGTACCACTAATACACACTTCAAATACACATTGAAAGAAAACATTTAACAAAGTGGCACGACTATAATGACAACAATGCCTTCTTATATTTTTTTCCTCTACATGATATCACTCTTTATTCTGTCTTTCAAAAGGCACTTCAAGTATCTATTAATGGAATTTTTTCTTCTATAAAATCTATATATGATTCCTTGCTATTAGACTGTTATTTTTTTGCTCTTTTCTACGCATGCACCATTGAAATCTAGCTAGAGATCCCTTATGCCATATTGACTCTGGAATGATGATATCACACGTTGTGATAGATCCATCTTTAAACCCTTTGTTCTTGTAGCTTTTGTTCACAAAAAATTAAATTTCACTTATTTGTACAAATTGGCATTATTAATAGTGCGACCATAATATATTATATGTTCAATAATCTGCTATAGTAGAAAGGTTTATTGTCACTTTCTTATTCTTGGTCATTAAATATTTATTGCGGAGACACTCCAACATATATATTATATTATTAAGAAACTATTGGGGCTACTCTCCCCCTTAGATGATGTTGCTCTAACATTGATTGGATGGCTTCTTTTATATCTTTGAGCAACTCTTTCTGAGGCCATGCTGACTTTAATTTGTCATTGAAGTAGCAAGCTGCTCCTTTTTCTTCCTCTTCCACACTTTAGTAGGTTGTCTTCTATTGTCTAGTTTTCTGCCTGGGCTTCTTTAGGTGGGTACATGGAAGCTCACAATCTTTGGCTTTGTTGCCAAGATTGTTACATCTATAACACCTTGTTTGGCCAATAAATGGTGTGTACTTTCTTGAGTTATTTATGCTCTTCTTTACATGCATTTTTCATTCAATAGCTTTATGTCTAAAACCATTGCACAAATAATAGTAGCCATAGAAATGATTTGCGTGCTAGTTAGATGATTATCTTCTCAGGTTGTTTTCTTGAGGGGACCTTCTTGTTTTTTGCATCTTCTATCGGTTAGTCTTGATTTGTTTTCTCTTACATTCTACTACTACATGTCCAGGTTCATGGAAAAAAAACATTTGATATTTTTCAAGGGAGAAAAGAATCTCCTTCAAAATTTTCCAATTTTTCTCAACTTATCTTGATTTTGTTGGTTTCCTTTGTTTTTAATCATGTTTCTACTTGCTTCTTGTACATGTATGATGAGAGTTTTTTTTATCTTATTTGATCACTGCCTTTGAGATAATGCTCTTCTCTTCTGAGTTCTTCATGGATACAATCTTCTCTTCTAGGATTCTATATAGTTTTTTTCCTTTTCATCTAGCTCACTTATATGAGCTTCTAATATTTCACACTGCACCTCTTTCTCCTTCAACTAATTTTTCATCATCTCTTCTATTCGATGGTCCATAAACTGTCATAAATATTCCATTGGCCAGTTTGTCACAATAGATATAATAATATTGTATTAAAACCCTAAAAATTCTACACTATTACAATTTATTAAACCTTAAGATAGGTGGATTTAACTATAATTAGTGCATACACGTTAATGGAAATTATGTACAAAATTAGAGAATGAAAAAATAAGCACACACACGCACAAGACACAAGATATGCTCTCTAGGAAACCCTTTTGGGAGAAAACCCCACTAGAAGGAGCGGACAGCCGCTTCGCTCTCTTTCTTTGTCTGCAAATATGGCTACAGGTACAAAGAAGTAATGCTCGTGGCTCATGGGCTACTACAGTTCACATATCATCTATTTGTGCTCTACCTCCTATCTCTCCTGGCCATCTTTGCTCAGCTATGGAACAAAATGCTCTTGAAATAATGGAATGTCTCTTCCTCCTAGTGGCTCAGTTATAACACAACCGGATAGACTACTAGTGATTAAGTTTGACTACATCAAATCTTAACTAGAGTTACAAAATAGAATATTCTAGAGTGTTTTACATCACAAACACGTGGCTAGCCAATTTTCTATGAATAATGGGGGTTGATGAAGTGTGAAAACGGGAAGGTCAACTTCTGAGTGGCATAAAACATACGAACTTCGATTAACGCATTTCTTGCACCATTGGAAAGGTCTCTATGTGTAGAATAACATGAAAAGGTGATGCACCAAGGCAGAAACGTTTTACCCACAAAAAGAATCATTTGATGCCTCAAAATGATCTTGGAAGGTTTTTGACCTCGTTTCGCCAAACTGGGTCCCACGGGTAAAAATGGTCCCATGAGATGATTCCTCCAGTTTCGCACTCCAAACACATCAATATGGATGAAAAATAATATAATGATCCAATTTAGATTACAACTCCCCATTTTGGGGGGGGCTTTTGGTCCCAAAAATATTTTACTGAATGAGGTGAGGAGATTTTTCCTCCACTTTCTCTCTGGTGTACCATTTAGTTTTGTCTTGAAGTTGTCCCTTCAACCCAATCTACCAATGGTCATGTTGCCCCTGTCTTGTAGTTATAGACCTCTTATGAAAAACTATATCTTTTTTCAACTCAGGCTGAGTGTCTCATTCTAAAACCTCCACAGAAGGTAAGACTTGTTCCTCTTCCTGATCTAGCATGGAAGGCTCATAGAGTTTCAAATTCGCTACATTCACAACTAATTAAATGCACATATATGGTGATAAACTGAGTCGATAGGCCTTATCACCCACCTTTTCTAGTATCTGAAAGGGACCATCCCTTAGAGACTTGATTTTCTTACCACACCCCTACAACCTCTCCTTATTCAACTGTAGCTATACTCTGTCTCCCACCTTGAATGATTTCTCTATTATGTGTTGATCATGCCTAGTCTTATACTTCTCCTGCAACTTCTGCAGTTTTTCATGTACCTGTAGATGGATATGTCTGATCTTTTCAATAAATTTTTCAACCCTCAAAGAATCTCCTGTAAGATCTTCCCTCACTCCTCCTTGCTCCCCATATGAAATATCCAAAGGTGAAGTTGGAAAATATCCAGAACAAGTCTCAAATGGGGACTTTCTTGTAGAAGTGTGGACTTCTCTATTATAAGAATGTTGTATATATACCATATTTTCATCCCAAATCTTCAGATGCTTCTGGTTGTATCCCCTCAGAAGTTACACCAAAGTCCTATTGACTACTTTTGTCTTCCCATTTGTCTGTGGATGGAATGTTGTAGATCTCTTCAAGTTTGTGCCCATCTTCTCCCACAATGTAGTCCAGAATGCACTGAGAAATCTTGTGCCCCTCTCTAAAATGATGGTCCTTGGTATCCCAAAGTGCACCCACAGTTGTCCAAAGAACAAGTTTGTTGCTTCTTGTTCACTTATGGTCTTTTTACAGGGCATCAGAACACACATCTTGTTGAACTTATTAACTACCACAAATAGGTAGTCATGTCCCTTCCTGGTTGTCAGTGAACCTCCCACAAAGTCCATGGAAATGATTTCCCAACGAGTAGGTACATGTAAGGGATGATACAAACCTTGTTTTCTATTTCTAGGCTTGCTAGTACAACAAAGCATGCATCCTCTTATGAACCTAGTTACATGTTCTTACATTTTGGGCCAATACACATACCTCTGCAAGTTAGCCACGATATTCCCTACACCAACGTGCTCTGCAACCTTGGAGGTGTGAGCCTCTCTAATCAAATGCAAGCACTCACCTTTAGGAACACATAGCTTATCTAACCTATAGAGTAACCCATCATGGAGATGCTAGTCAATGGTGTGTTGAAGCCCCGAAAACCAGGTCAGCAACAAGGGGGATACCCGCCCCGTCCGGACCTTGGTTGGAAGCTCCTTTTCCATTTGGTATAGCGGGTCCGACTGGGGATATGGCACCAGTTTCCCAATTTAAGTGTGTGCATGAGAAAGATTGATGTTACTAGGTTTAACGGTTTCTAATTAAGATGGTCTAATTCTAATTCTAATCTAATGATAGCTATTGTATTCTAATAAAACAAAAACTTCTAAGTCTATACTAACCCGGGGTGTAATCTTTCTCTTGTGCGATCTAGAATGATTCAAATAACAATCGGTAATAAATATTATTCCACTGTTATAAGAAAATAATTCAATATAGATAAACCACTTCACATAAAAATTTAGGTGAAACAGTTGTGAAAAACATATCACACAGTAAGCTACTCATATATTAAGCACAAATAAATAGCTATCACTGTACAAAAGTGCCAAATGATAACTCAAGCATTTAAGCATTAACATATAAATAAATGAACTTGAATATCACTTTAACTCAAAAGATAGAAGCAGTTAAGAGATAGAAGTACCATTTATAATTAGTTCTACTCATGAGCTTCAAGTGATAATGATTTATATCTTCTTAATCCAATATCCATTAAGAGTATAGAAGTACAACATCAATAGCAGATATCAAATGCAAAAATCAATAGATCATGTTCCATTCATTCATCAAAACCTCCTTGGAGGGTGCAAAAGTGCATGTTCTGAGGACAAGTTTTTGATAAATTTCTGGACCCCTCTCTAAATGCATGAGAAGGGTTTAAATACTACTAACTACATCTAAAAATAACTTATTTACAAAAATACAGGATACGGTTTGAATGACCGTCCTTTCTCTAGGCAAGGATAAAGCAAATCTATTTCTAAAATTAAATATAATATCTAACATCTAATTATTTCTGTATCTGCTCCTTAATATCGTAAGCATTTAGCATTTGCTTGAGAAGAGTCGATTGGCCACTTCAGCTTTTAATTACCCTGTGAAAACAGAATCAGCAAGAGCTGGTGTCATCTTTTCAGCAGAATTGATGATGCTCTTGAGAGTCATACACTGGCTGTGTGGTTTCACTAAATAAGCCTAGTATGAATCCCAATTCAACTTAGTTAATCTTTTAATGGATTCTGCCTTTTCTTGCGCCTTCCGTTTCTAGTCTACTTACAGTTGTTGTACCTTTGGTAGATAACCTGGAGTTGTTTCCGAGATTAGATTTTCTTTATGCAAATTCTCATTTATGCAATCAATAAGGATGTTGGCTGCTATAAATGCTTCCTCTGCTACTTGCTCAGCTTCCCTTATCTGAGTATCCCATTTGTTAAATAGCATTTCTTTATGATTGTCATTTATCATTGGTGCGCCTGCCCTTTTTCCCTCCTCCATTTCTTGCCAAGCCAAATATTCAGTAACTCGTCTATCAATTAAATCATAGTCATGTCGTAGATCTATGACTTGATTGGTGATTGGATCACTTATTTCACAATATGAGTTCCACTGTGTTATTCTTTGGCCAAATGCTTCCTGTTGCTGTAGTAGTTGGTCGTTCAAGGAAATAGATTCTGCAATGAATTCTGTAAGCTTGGGATCATCCTTGTGCATCTCCAATATATCCTGTAATTGTTTTTCTTTCTGAGCCAAACTATTTTGGTAGCTTACCTGCATCCACTGGAAGTCCTGCTGTAGTCTTTCAAGCATTTTCTATGCTTCATTGTTGGCATTGGCTTGTTGTAGTTGTTGCTGCAAAACTTGTGTCAGATATTCCTTTTCTTTCAGCAATTGTTGTACCTCAGCTACTTTATCAATAGTTGCAGAAGCATAAGCTCCTGCGATTTGGGATAATTTGGTAAGATTCTCAGTTGGATCAGTAGTAGGATCTTGCCACAAAACATCCAATTGCTCTACATCATGAGAGATCGCATTATCCAATTTCCTCTTCTTCCTTTGTTTTCTTACTACTGCCTTATGTTGTGGACTATAAAATACATCAAGAGGAGGAATCTCCTCTATCTTGAGTATAAGTTCAGATGAGGGGGTGATAGGAATATGTTCCATATCCGAGATATTGTCGATTGTTCCTGTGACCATGTCTTCAGTTGCCTGTACATTATTTACAGGTATTTTTGTACTTTTCCCTTCAATATTGATTAGATCATTGAAGGTCTCCCATTCTTTGTCTAGCTCGGTTCTATCAGATGGTGGCTGACCGATGAGAGGGGGAGGATCTACCTACGGAGAGGTTAACACCAGTTGCTGTGCAGGCTCTCTTGATTGGGTAGTGTCTTTTACTAACCCTTCGCTTTTACCATGGTCATTTTCGGATTTTTTAGAATGTGCTGATGTTTCTTTCACAGATTTCGATTTAGGTCTATCTGTACCAAAACTTTCACTAAGGCTAATACTTGGAGCTGGTTCCCTCGCGGGTTCTAAGCATAATTTTTCTAGAGGGATATTAGTTAACCTTCTTTCCCTATATGTTTTAAACTGCTGAAACTCTACCGGAGGGAGCCGCGTTTGAGCTGAGTGCAAAATTTCTTCAAGTGTGCTTTTCTATTGGAATATATCGTCAAAACGATCCTCTTCTTTGGAAAAGACCTTTATTTTGACTATGGCGGTGAAATTCTTCGCAATGTCATAAGGATCGAACAACCTTCTTTGAAACTTGAACAATTGTAGACACGTTATGTTATTCACTTCCATGAAGGCATGGCCTACATCAAATAATGAAAAGGCTCCACAGGCTACAGGAAATTTTGGCCAAATAGCCTTCTTTTTATCTTTCAAATCCTTAGTCAAACCCCCTTCTGAACAGGTTTGATAAGCGATTTCTCGTGCCATGAGTTTGTCGGGAACATACAGAGGTAAGACGTGAGGGGAAACATCACTTCCAAATACCCTGACATATGTAAACAATTCCTCTCCAAAACATCTCGCGACTGTGAGTGTATCTGCCTCTGCTTAATGAGAACATCTTGGAGCATCTTTGTCGTATAAAATTTTGTACAGTGGTAACATAACTCCATGACATATTTTGAGAAAAATGGAGGGCATTTAGAATCCCACAATTCTTTGTGATAAACATGAATGGGTAAAGGGTCTTGAGTTGTCCATTTCCATCCCATTATGGGAAACTTTGAAACATAGCAAATTGCATCCATTACATATGCCGATAAGTAAAATGGGGGATAAATTCTCTGGGAAACAGTTCTTTTAGGCTGGTAATTTACAATGGCAGTTGCTAAGTTGTCTGACAGTATTCTAGACCAATCCATAATAGTAGAATTAACAACGGCATCCAACAAAGGTAGCCATTCATATGAGAATTTATTAATATCCGGTCTCCCATAAAGTCTACATAGCATAGCAGCAAAAAAGCAATATGGAGAAGTGAGAGAACCAATACTATACATACCATGTTTGTCCTTTTTAAACGGCTCGTCTCTTCTTGACTAGTCCTTAGTACATTCAGCTAGGTCTTCATTTTCTTTGACAAACTTTTCTATGAACTGTTTGTTGTAATTCGCCTGTGGCTCCGGCAAATGATACATAAGTTTCAAATCTTGTTGAGCGAATGAGCCGATAAGTCCTTGACCCTGAGCCTTAAACTATCTGTTTTTAATGTCCACGTTGTCCAGTACCCATTTAACCATGTATGTATAAGGGAGAATTTTGGGTCTTGCTGCTATTCGATGCAAGAACGAATAGGCTAAATCTGTGACTGATGCTTCGGAGGACCCCTGTGAACCAGAAGAAGTCGTAACCTCCACCACCTTGGGATTCTCTTCCTTAAGTAGGTTATACATGCCTTCCCAAGTGGAAATACCCGCTTCTCTGTTACAGGCAGTGTCTGTGTATAATGGCACCATTTCTTTATCTTCAAACATCAAAGCCTTGCCTTTCTTCCCCATAGTATCTTGTGTACTGCTTTGTATATTTCTTTGTTCTTCGTTCGTGCAGTTTACAAGTGAGGTGAGAGTAATGATACAGAATAGTGACGGGAAAGCTTTAAATGACGAAGATATGCAACAGTATACCACCTTACATGAACTGGCTCTTTGATAAACGCAAAACCATATTTTATTAACAACTGGTAACTAACTCATTAATTAGCATTAAAGCGCATAACCAGGTTTCGTTTTATGGAAAGAGTTTTCTCGAATAGTGAGCTGAAATGTTTTGTGATGGAGCGATTTTGCGATTTGCTTTGCAATATTACAGATCGCTGTATCGCATCATCGCAAAGTCGCAGTATCGCAATATCGCATTGTTGTTTGTTCATAAGATTGTTTTGTCATTCTATCGCAATATGGCGATATTGCAATCTCGCATGGTGGCAATATCGCATAATCGTAGTGTGTGCATTTTGCTTTAATGTATTTCTTGCGAGGTGCGATTTTGAGATATGCGTCATCGCATATCGGATTTTTTTGCGATTTTTCTTAATGTAAGTGCGTTTTAAGACATGCGATGCGATATATATGTTTTTAAAATATGTAATCTCGCATCACATCCTCGCAATATTAGAGTTTTGGCTTGTAAGGAGGCATCCTATTATCCTTTTTGCGATGCGATATTCTTTAAGGAGTGATTTTATCTTTCTTCATCATGAAACTAAGCCTTTTTAGATTTTGCAAAGGTATTTTCCTAAGTTTATGATGGTAAGTTTTATTAAAAATAAAATGAAACTAATAATTCATTTTTTGAAATTTTTTGACTAAGGGTCCCCACTTATTTAGTATTAGTAATAACACTAAATAAGAAGGGGGGTTGTTGGTGGCCACAACACGGTGTTATCACCATCTTGCACACTCTGACTCTACAACTACTGATACATCTCCTTGATGTACTCATCTCTTGAATATGCCTTTATGTATGCATCATGGGTGAATGGATCCATGTGCATAAGAATCCCTAAAGTTGTAATCTTTGATTTGGGTGACCTTGAAAGCATATCAACCAACTTGTTTGTGTTTCCGTTCTTATTCTTGATCACCAAGTGAAACTATTGTAAAAACCCCATCCACTTGTAATGTCTAGTATGTTGTACCTTTCTCTAGGCTTGCAAGTATTGTAATGACTAGTGATTTGTGTGGATTATTGTCTCCTTTCCCATCATATAGTGCTTCCACTTTTTCACAACTTGCACCATGGCATAGAGCTCCTTATAATAAGTAGGGTAGTTAAGAACTGCCCCATGAAATACTCCAGAATGGTAGAAAATGGGCCTCCCCCCTTGCATCAAGACAACTCCCATAACATACCCACTCGCATTTGTCTCCACTTCAAAAGGCCGTTGCAAGTTTGGTAATGCCATAACCGGTGCTTGATTGATCTTCTTCTTTAGCTCCTCGAAAGCCTTCTGCTGACCTTTTCCCCACTGGAAACTCTTGCCACTTGATGTTATGGCATGCAGTGGTGCTTCTACCACTGAAAATGAGGCTATGAATTTCCTTATGTATTGTGCTACCCCAATGAAACTCTTGACCTGAGAAAAATTAATAGGAACTAGCCATTTCATGGTGGCCTCCATCTTGGAAGGATCTATCTTCAACTCTCCACCACCAATCAAATACCCCAGATACACCAAAGACTGTTGCACAAACTCACACTTCTTTAGATTTATTAGCAGTTGGTGCTTCTTCAATGTTTCCATCACCTGTGTTAAATGTGAAATATGCTCTTCCCAGGTAGCACTATTTATTAGTAGATCATCCAGATAGACAATAACAAACGAACCTATAAAGGGGCACAGTATGTCATTCATTAATCTCATAAACGTAGTTGGTGCATTACATTGGTCAAATGGCATAATTAACCACTCATACAAACCTTGCCTAGTTTTGAAGTTGGTCTTCCATATATCTTCTTCTTTGACTCGAACTTGGTGATATCCAGACTTCAAGTCCAGCTCAGTGAAATACTTTTCTTGTTGCAACTAATCTAGTAGATCATCTATCCTGGGTAGGGGGTATATGTTCTTGAGTGTGGTTTTACTCAATTCCCTTTAATCTATACACATCCGCCAAGTCCCATCCTTCTTTGGCACAATGATTATGGGTGACCCACATGGTGATGTACTCGGTTGAATGACACCATGTTCCAGTAGCTGCTGTAACTGTTTATTCACCCCACTTGCTTCTATAATAGACTACTTGTACAACCTAATATTTGGCAATGGGGCGTCTGGAAATAGTTGGAACTCATGCTTCCCTTCTCTCTTAGGTGGTAATCCTTTAGGCTCTTGGAACACATCCTTGTATGCCTATAAAAACTCCTCCAATTGTTTTTTTTTTATTAATACACCCCTTCAGGGATGCCTTGCCTCTTATTGTCTCCTCTTCAGACTGATTTTATCTTAAAACCATTAAAACATACTTCTTGTTGGAACTGATCAATTTCTTGGCTTGGTTGACACTTACTAGTGATTTTTTTTACTTTCCTTTGTGCGCATTGATGATGAACTGTTTTCCATCCTTAATGAGCCGGTACTAGTTAGCTCTCCTCGTGAATACTGCATGACACATGATATGTATGGAATCCCAAATACGACTTCACATACATCAAGGGGCACCAATCCATATCTACTTCATCAATAAAATCAACACTAATAGCGAAAACATAGTTACCGATCAAACGAGAAAATTATCTAGTACCCTTTTCTTGAGGTAGTAAAAAATCACTTGATTTTAAAAAATGGTGATTCAAAGACACCTTTTTTTGGAGCATATTTTTGGCACTTTAAATTTTTTGACGTATCAAGTATGAACATTTTTTTTAAATGTTAGTTATTTCCATGCTGATTTTGAAAAGCGTTGATGCAACATCAACACATCTTTTTAGAGGGCTTATTTTTTACACTTCAAATTTTTTTTTATGTATCAAGTGTGAACAATTTTTTTTTGTTTGTGATTTTCATCGTGATTTTTAAAAAATTTTAGGAACATCAACCCTTTTTATTTAGAGGTCTTATTTTTTACACTTTAAATTTTCTAATGTATTAAGTG
>APFE030156590.1:68403-80628 GCA_000404065.3 Pinus taeda
CTTGATGGTTTGAGGAGTGGTAATTCCCGCTAATGCATTACAAGATATCGTCAGATTCATTTGTTCTTCATCTAGGCGTTGTTCCTGGAGTATATCCTCTTCTTTTGACTTTTCTTGCTCCTTTTTTTCTTCCTCTTCACAATCTATGTAGAATAATTTCTTCTCAGCACACTTATGACCTTTAGTGTATTTACTATAAAAAATGTAACAAAGCCCTTTTGCTCTTTTTTCTTCCAATTTTTGTGGTGTCAACCTTATAGGTTGTGGAATACTAGGCACAACACTTCCATCTTTATAGTTGTGAGTGGTATGCTTCTTTGTTTCCATAATTTTTCTTTCCATTTTTCTTGCTAACCTGAATTCCTTCTCTAATGAATCAGGTTCCCAAAGGCGAACATCATGTTGGATATTATCCTTTAAAGACCCTATGAACAAATCAATCCTATGCTCCTCTAGAATATCTTTCACCCTTATGTTCAATTTTTGGAACTCCTCAATGTGCTCCATTATTGAACCCTTTTGTTTGATACTTATCAATTGGCTAAAAAAATTGTTGCTTTTTGTATCCTCATAATGTGCCATCAATTCTTTCGTAAAAATTGCCGAAGTGATAAATTGTTTACGAGAGCAAATCCATTGATACCATACAAACTGATTTGGTTCCAAATATAAAGTTGCCATACGTACCTTTTGTGTGTTTTTCACATTATTGAAATCGAAAAATTGCTCCATCTGTAATATCCATGTTGCGGGATCATTGCCATCAAACTTCCTCATATAGATTTTTGGAATATGATGGGTCTTCGATCACGCATTAGAGTCTATGGAATCATGATTAACATTTCTTTTGTTCTCATCATGAGTTTCCTTTACTACCCTTTCACCCTTAGTGACCATTTCTTGTAGCAACTTATTCATATTTATCTTCAATTCGTCCATGTCTATCTTCAAATCTGTCTTGAAATCGTCCATGTCTGTCTTCAAATTTGTCTTCCAATCATCCATCTTAGCTTCCATGCCCTTTATCTTAGATTCAATGCCATTTATCTTAGCTTCTGTTAGCTTTTGTGAGGCTCACATTTTTTGCACTTGGTCTTGTAATTTTGATATATCATGTAGCATTTCTTCCTCTTCTTCATGAGTCATGCTAGAGCTTTCAGGTTCCTTACTAGGTGTTTGCATTTTCTTTCGTCGGGGCATCAGTTACCGATAATAATGCTCTACTAGCCCTTTGAATTCCTTCAAAATAAATTTCAAACCAATCTTAAGCAAAAATTTAAAAAAATCTACACACCTTTTGTTTTTCTTTGTAGGTGCTCGATCTTGCATTTGATTTATCTCTGTACTTTCAGAACATCCAGTTCTGAAATTGTGGCTTGTGGTATCCCTCTGTGTCCTCTTTCCAATGCCACCAGTTTGACCCCAATTGGATTCTCCAATGAAGAGTTATGCCAAATCTCCCATAGTGACCTGATTATAGACCTTTTCAAAAGAGCGAGCTTGTATGAAGTGCCACGTGTCACGGTTTGGACCTCTGGCTCTGAAAAATATCTACAAGAAACTACAGTCCGTCCTCTTTTTGTACCGGTTTTTGAAATTTCAATCTGATGCCCAGAGAGAAAGTTATGACAATTTTCCCCAGGTCACCTGTTTGGAATGTAATTCAGGAGTCTGCAAAAGACTAACTTCCTCAGCTCATATCTCCACAAATATAGTGCGAAAAGCTCTGAAATTCAGACTCTAGCTTCAGCGTGATGTCTTCTCAAATGGGTTTTTTTTTCTGACTTCTGAAACATCGCAAAAAAAAAAGTTATAGCGAAAATTCCACGATGACCTATTTGGAGCAACGAAACCCTAGAACTTGGCTCTGATACCAAATGTTATGAAACCAGCTCAAGAAAAGATAGAAAAGATAGATCAACGCCTTAGAATTTAGCCTCTTCGAGGGGGCAACCTCCTTTACATTACATAAATGAACAATTCTTGGATGATACAAATGACCAAACCTCCTTTCTATATATAGGAGTCTAAGGAGTCACAATATAACCCAGCCGACCTAACAATAATAATATAAAGCCACAAAAATAACAATAGAGGGATTCTATGGGGCACAGTAATAACAATATGGGGGCAATAGGGGCACAACAATATTAATAAGGGGTACAACTACCATAGTAATGGGGTAATCACTAGTATTATAGGGACCCAACAGGTTCCATCAAATACCCCATTGATCCGAATTAGACCCTAAACACTCTCTAAGTTTTCATAAACTCATTCAAATTATGCCAAACAGATTCAAGTCTTAGAAACATCAAGTTATCAGAAGGAATCCTTGTGAGAGTTGCAATTGTGATCAGCGCAGAGCAACGAGGACCCTTGGTCTAGCGTGGAGACTGTTGGCTCATGGTAATGCGCAATGGTGCAAATTGAAAAAACCAAAAGCTAATTCAAGATATAGGGGTGGTTTCTAATACGCAATGGCATACCCCTCAGTGAAGGAAAGCTACGAGTTCCTAAACTTGAAATGGATATGAAATGTGGAAAAGTAATAAATTCGGTTTCGTGGATTCCACAAAATCGGCAGGATATCAAAAGACCTCGAGGCAGTAAGAAATTTTGGCCAAGTCTCGCCTGATGCCACACACTGAGTGACACGTATCCCACAAAAGAGAGAGAAAACCACTCACATTGGATGAGTAAACATCATGCTAGTTACCCACCCGATATGAACGATGATCATAGGATGTGGGGGGAACAGATCAACGGTGGAGGCACGTCCCGATAAATGACCGGATTTGACAAGGTTGTAAAGAAATATTACATGGGATTTGAAGTCCAACGTGGATGATGAGTTGGTAGAAGATTCATGTTTCGCGGGCATCTTAGAGAAAATGGAAATAACGACCATCCAAAAGTGTCCAAGGAACCTGACACACTCACCCATTGCAGAATAGGTGGCCACCTCTCTATGAAGCGTTACACAATGATGATGATGCAGAATAGGGGAGTTCGAACGAACAGAGGAAGGAAAACCAGAACATTGAGAAGCAGAAATAGACTGACAGAAAGAAGACTAGATTTAAAGCCACAAACTGACAGAGATAGAGAAGCAAAAAAAAGCAGGAAAGAGAGTTAGTTAATAGCAGAGAGAAGAAGTTGACCTGACCTGAGGGCAGCGTCGAGCTAGACAGAGGCAAAGAGAGTCAGAGATTTTGTGCACTCCAGAGAAATCTTGAGAGGTTCAAGCAAGCTCCTCAGCATAGGCCTATCATGTATGAGTTTCAGATTAGGCTCATACTACTGTGACCAGTAGAGGTCAAGTACCAGTAAGGAGATTCTATGTACTCAAATCCTACTGATTCATATCTGTTGAGTGAGACTCAAATTGAGCTCACTATTGTAAAGAAAATCTGCTTTGAAAACATAATAGAGAGGCCACCACTGAAGGTTGGACCGGGAGACATAGCCCAAGAGTATTGGGTGAACTCCTTATTAAACTTGTTGTGTTTACATGTTTTCCTGTTATGTTTTCTCTAAACTGCTTTAGTATCTGTGTATTTCGCAATCTTATCGATCCATTGCATAAAATAACATAGGCACATCCATGCACATGAGTCTGTAATACCTTTATTTTTTGTCCTGGATAAATTCCAGATCAAGTGGTATCAGAGCTCTAGGTTACTAATGTTAGACAAGCTTGTGCTAGATTTTGTTGTTGAATGCTAACTAGATCAAAGCTTAAATTAGGAGAAGGAGAGTTGATTGAAACTAACCCTAAGATTGGAAGAGTCTATCCTGAGAGGAAAATGTTAGAAGAAAGTCCCTTGGAATCAGACCCTCAGTTCATGGATAGTTTCATGACTATGAGAGCCATGGTTGAGGAAATGTATAGAGAATTTAAGAAAGATAGAGAGGAATATGCATCAAAAAGAGATAAAGGAGTGGAAGAATCTCTCCTCCATGACCACTCTAAAGGCAAGGGGAATGAAGAAAAACTTCCCGCACCTCCTAGTAGCCCTAAAAACAAAAAGAAAACATCTTTGATTAAATTAGATGTTAAATTTGATTTACCAATATATGGTGGAGAGTTGAATGCAGAGAAGCTGGATAATTAGATTAGATAGATTGATGTTTATTGCAGAGTGTAGAGCATTGATTCAGACAGTAGTAAGATTTAGCTGGGCAGCCTATGCCTTGGAGGCACTACCTTGGTATAGTGGGAAGGCAGGACACAAGCTGGCATGAATAAGTATGGTAAGATTCTTTCTGTTTGGAGTGAATTTGTTTCCGCAATTAAAAAGCAATTCTATCCACTAGCCTATATGTAGCAAGCTTTGATGAGCTGGCAAACTCTTCAACAATTGAAAGGGCAAATTGTACAAAGTTAACTCAAGAATTTAGGAAAAGAGCTTTGATTCTAGGAATTTCTTTAGACTCACCTGAAACTCTGCAGAAGTATATAGGTGGTATACACAGTTACTTAAGACACACAATTCTCATGTTTAATCCTACTAGCATAGATGAGGTGTCTGTTTAGGCTACACATCTAGAGGCTAGAGGAAAGAATGTGAACCCAGAAGTTGGGGGATCATCAAAACCCACTACAAGTAAGAATAAGGAGAAAAGAAAATAGAAATGGAAAGAGAGGAAGACCAATACTATACAAAAGACCAAGTCTTCATGCACTCACTGTAAGAAGGATGGGCATGATGAACAACACTTCTAGATCCTGGATCCTGAGCTGAAACCCAAGAAGTTCGAGGGCAAGAAGAAGAAGATTGCTGCAGCTATTCAAAAGGATTTGGGGTCAGACTCAGGAGATGAAACAACAATCACAGCGACAGGTATAAAAGGTAAAAAAATTGAAGCATCTACTAGTAATTTTGCACAATCTACTAATAATGAAGAAAATGAGAGGAAAAGACATGAGCTTTTTCATATTAGAGTTATTTCCAAGCACCAAAAGATTGATACTTTGTTTGATAGTGGCTCACAAGTAAATTTAATTTTTGAAGCAATTGTAAATAAGTTGGGATTACTAACCACACCTCACAAGAAGCCATATCCATTAGATTGGTTATGTTATAATGCACAGCTACAAGTGACTAGACAATGTAAACTTAGGTTTTCTTTTGGTCAGCATTTGTAAATGAGGTTGAGTTAGATATAGTTCCTTTGGATATATGTGGAATTGTTTTAGGAAGTCCTTACTTGTATGATAGAAAAGTTATTTTCTATAGATCTGAGAACAATTATCAACTCGTTATAGATGGAATCGAATATATTGTAAGAGCTCATAAACTCAAGAATAATTATACTCTCATAAACTCATGGCAGATGAAAAGAATTGTAAATTCATGCAAACAATTTCTACTGATGGTTGTAAAGGAAAAGAAACCTGATAAAACCAATGTATTTGAGGGTTGTGATGCTAAACAACAAGCTGATTTAGAAAAAATTGTTTTAGAATATGATATGTTGTTTCAAGAACCTAAAGGTTTGCCACACAAAAAGGAAATAGTACATGATATTAATTTGCAGCAAGATGCTCCATTGCCTAACATCAGAATGTACAGGTTGTCCACTTTAGAGAATGCAGAAATCAAGAAGCAGGTACAGGAGCCGCTCGAGAAGGGGTTCATCAGACCTAGCACATCACCGTGTGGGTCTCCAATTGTCTTGGTGAGAAAGAAAGATGGTTCATGGAGAATGTACATTGATTACCGAGCATTGAATAAGATAACGATAAAAAATCATTATCCCCTTCCTTGCATAGATGATCTATTGGATCGATTAAAGGAAGTTGTTTATTTTTCCAAGTTGGACTTGCATAGTGTATATCATTAGGTCAGATTTGCACAACAAGATGCATGGAAGACTGCTTTCAAAACAAAGGAAGGATTGTATGAGTGGTTGGTTATGCCTTTTGGCTTAACTAATGCTCCTACTACTTTCATGAGAGTAATGAATGATGTACTCAAACCTTTTCTTGATGATTTTTTCATTCTATATTTGGATTCCATTCTTATATTCAGTAAAACATGGGAAGAACATTTAAAGCATGTTACGTAGACTCTAGATGTTTTGAAAGAAGAAAATATTTATGTTAAGCTCTCAAAATGTGAATTTGGCAAAACATCTTTGAATTATTTGGGTCATATTGTAGGGGGTGGTGAATTGAAGATAGATCCCTCTTAGGTTGCAGTCATTGTAAAATGGCCTAAACCCAAATCTTCTACCAAAGTTATAAGCTTCTTAGGCGCAACACAGTATTGGAGAAAGTTTATTTCTAACTTTTCCTTAGTTGCAGCTCCCTTACATGCTTTAACATGATTGAAAAAGGTGTTTTAGTGGGGAGGCAAACAGTAGAAAGCCTTCCACACCTTGAAAGAAAAGATTAGTACAACACTAGTACTAGCACTACTCGATCTTCAAATACCATTTGAGATTGAAATGGATGCCAGTGACTATGCCATGGGAGCGGTGTTGATGCAGCATGGTAAACCCATATGTTATCATTATGAGACAATTAATTTTGCAATAGTTAATTATCCCACATATGATAAAGAATTGTATGCATTAGTACAGAGTGTGAAAAAGTGGAAACATTATTTAGTGGGCAAAGAGACAGTTATACATACTGACCATCAACTACTCCAATATTTGCACTCACAAACTGAGTTGCAGCAATCAAGACACTAAAGGTGGATGGGTTTTCTACAATAGCTTCATCTTTTCATCAGATATAAAAAGGGCATACACAATAAAGTTGCAGATATGTTGTTCAGACCAATCATAAATGCATCCACTATACTTAAGCATAACTCAGTATTGCATGAAAGCTACATTGAATAGTATGCTCAAGATATAGATTTTAAAGATGTATATGCAACTTTAATTCATGGAAAACAAGTAGAAGAATTGGATTATCATGTTAAGGACCAACTCTTGTATCATTTGGGAAAGTTATGCATTCCTCAAATAGAAACAGTAAAGATAATTCGAGAAGCACACACTTCTCTAATATCAGGTCACTTTGGTGTAAGTAAAATAGTTGCACAACTACAAAGATTTTGTTATTGGCCAAAAATGAATGAGACAGTTTCTAGATATGTAAGAGGGTGTACCATGTGTGCTAAAAGCAAGCCCATCAATAGAAAACTAGGCTTGCACACTCCACTACCAGTTCCTTCTCATCCTTGGGAAAGTGTTTCCATGGACTTTGTTGGAGGATTGCCTAAATCTAGGAAAGGTTGTGACTATTTATATGTTGTTGTGGATAGGTTTAGAAAAATGTGTATTTCAATACCTTGTAACAAACATATTACAGCTAAACAAACTACAAAGTTGTTCTTTCAGCGTGTATGGGTTCATTTTGGATTACCCACTTCCATTATATCTGATCAAGATACCCGATTTGTTGGGAAATTTTGGTCAAGTCTATGGGAATTGATGGACACCAGACTAAAGAAAAGCACAGATTTTCATGTGCAAACAGATGGCCAAATAGAAGCGGTCAATAGGATAGTGATCTAGTTGTTCAAAGGCTATTGCATCAAGCATCCCAGGCTTTGGGATGAACATTTATGTTATGTGCAACATGCTTACAATCGAGCTAAACATTCTTCTACACAAAGATCTTCTTTTGAGACCTATTTTGGTTTCACACCAAGGTCTCCCTTGGATTTTGTCTTTGGTAAAGACATAGCAGTTTATGAACACAATGATGTGGACAAGTCAACCAAGTTCATCGAACAAATCCAAGAGATTCACCAAGTAGTACAGGAACAACTGGAAAAGAGCCAAGTCAAGTACAAGGCAAGGCATAAAAAGCATCAAATGGAGCACAGTTTCCAAGTTGGTGATCCTGTTTGGCTGTATATCAGCAAAGCTCGAATGCAAGGTGAAGGTAAGAAACTGAAGCCAATAAGGTATGGACCTTTCAAGATACTTGAGAAAATTGGTGAGAATGATTTTCATCTTTATTTATTAGCTTACATGCATATCTACTTAGTTGTTAATGTAGACATCTTGATATTATTTGAACCTTCATTAATTGAAGATCCCAAAGAGCAGAGTCAATTTCCTTCTATTGATGATCTGTTGCCTGAATATCTTAATTAATTGTAGGAAGATACAGTTTTGGATAGGAAGGTGAAAACAATGTGCAGAGGGGATGTTGAGTACCTCAGGATTGGACTCAAAGGTTCAAAGCCAAGCAATGAGAAATGGATAGAAATTGGGTAAGCGAGGAATCAATACCCTCACTTGATTGATGCTTAAAAATAAACTTTTGGTGGTCCAAAATCTTTTTCAGTGGGAAGGTCGTGATCCAAATTGGATCCTAAACACTCTATAAATTTTCATAAACTCATTCATATTATGCAAAACAGATTCACGTATTAGAAAGATCAAGCTAGCAGAAGGAATCCTCGTGACAGTTGCAATTGTGATTAGCATGGAGCAATGAGGACCCTCGATCGAGCATGTAGATTGTTGGCCCATGGTAACGCGCGCTGGCACAAATTGGCAAAACTAGAGGCTAATTCAAGAAATGGGGGTGGTTTTTGATAGCTATAATTGTGTATCGTAGGGTGTCCCCCTCAGTGAAGGAAAGCCCGAAGTGCCCGAACCCGAAATGGCTATGAAATGCAAAAAAGTAATAAATTCATTTCCCTGGATTCCATAAAACTAACAGAATATCAGAAGGCCTCTATGCAGTAAGAGTTTTGGCTGAGTCCCGCCCAATGCCACACACTGAGTGACATGCATCTGATGAAAGAGAGATAAAACCACTCACATTGTACGAGTAAACATCATGCTACTTACCCACCCGATATGAATGATGACCATAGGATCTGACAGGCCCAGATCAACGGTAGAGGTGCGTCCCGATAAATGACTAGATTTTACAAGGTTGTAAAGCAAGATTACATGGGATTTGAAGTCTGATGTGGATGATGAGTTGGCAGAAGATTCATGTTTCGCGGGCATCTTGGAGCAAATGGAAATAACGACCATTCAAATGTGTCCAAGGAACCTGACACACTCACCTGTTGTAGAATAGGTGGCCACCTCCCTGTGAAGTGTTACATAGCGATGATGATGCAGAATAGGGGAGTTCGAACGGACAAAGGAAGGAAAAGCAGAATGCCAGGAAGTGGAAACAAAATAACAGAAAGCAGACTGGATTTAAAGCCATGAACTGACAGAGACAGAGAAGCAGAAAAAAGCAGGAAAGAGAGTTAGTTAAGAGCAGAGAGAAGAAGCCGAGTTGACCTGAGGGTAGCATCGCGCCAAACAGAGCCAGAGAGAGTCAGAGAGTCTATGCACTCTAGAGAAAGCTTGAGAGGTTCAAGCAAGCTCCTCGGCATAGGCCTGCCATGTATGAGTTTCAGATTGGGCTCATACTATTGTGACTAGTAGAGGTCAAGTACCAGTAAGGAGAGTTTGTGTACACAAATCCTACTGATTCATATTTGTTGAGTGAGAATCAAATTGAGCTCACTGTTGTAAAGAAACTCTTCTTTGAAAACATAATAGAGAGGCCACCACTAAAGGCTGGATTGGGAGACATAGCCTAGGAGTATTGGGTGAACTCCTTATTAAAATTGTTGTGTTTACATGTTTTCCTGTTATGTTTTCTCTAAACTGCTTCAGTGTCTATGTATTTCGCAATCTTATTGATCCGTTGCATAAAATAACATAGGAACATCCATGCACATGAGTCTGTAATACCTTTAATTCTTTGTCCTGGATAAATTCCAGATCACCCATCCACCCACACTACCTCCATCTTCACCTCTGTCGTATACTTCTTTGCCTACACCACCCCGTGCTCCTTGGGATTGATTGGGCCATTGACATGAATGGGGTAATCAAATTGAAGAAGCGAAAGATGATATTTCAGAATAAATCACTCAGCGTAGAGGTGCCCTTGGACCCTACAGAAGGACTATGCTATATTGAACCATTCCACGATTATGAAAATGATGACGATTTGGAACAGATTTACAAGATAACGACGTGAGATTAGGATTGGGTGAATCCAATAGCAAATGGGCATATTGCATGGGACCACAAAAGTTCTTGCACGTCAGATTCAGACAAAGAGTTGGAGCACTGACAAAATTGATTGCATGAAGTATCTACACTGTGCTGTAATATGATGACCAAGTCATTGCGCTATGTATCGTCAGAGGTAACAAATCTACCTTACTATGATGGTTTAACTGATGTTGATAACTTTTTGGATGCATTCGAGAGAGAAGTACTAGAGAAGAATTTCTTCCAAGCCTTGGATTGGGCACAGTGCACTACGCGTGTGAGATGGTGGGGCACACAAAAGGATAGTTTTGATGATTGTCATGTGTACAAAAATATGATGAGAGTGCGGTTTGGTCACCCACAAGTGTGGCTAATAGAAAAATATGATGGGAGGAATGACCCACACAACCATTTGGCCAAATGGACTGAAGTGTATGGAGTGGAGGCTCAGTCGGAGTGGGTACATTGGTTTTGTCATACCTTGGATGTTATACTGATGAATTGGTACTTGGAGACAGAGCTCTGCCATGGCACTACAGAATAATATGTTTTGCGCCAATGAATTTTTATGACGTTCAACTTTGAGGATGGATTTGAATGTATTGATGAAGCATTATAAGAGGTCAAGGCAACAATCTTCAGGATACTGCATGATTCTCTAGATTTGATTCATCCTGATTGGACTACCCAGCTGAGCCATGTGTTGGAGTGCTACAATGTGACAGCAGAAGAAGAAGGCAAAGACCCGAGGAAGATTAATATTCCAAAAACTGAAGGTCACCGCAAAGTTGAAGGACTGCAACTAAAGAACCCAGACATCACTGCACCACTCAAAACTAGACAAGTGAACATTGGCACGGAAGCAGAGACGAAGTTTGCAAAGATTGGGGACTACTGGGATAATGCAACAGTAGATAAGGTTGCTGAATTTCTCCGCGAATATTAGGATATGTTCCCTACAAACGTTTCAAATCTGAAAGGGATAATAGGGGACTTGGGTGTCGTGAAGATCACTCTAAAACCATATGCGAAGCTAGTTAAGCAAAGGCCTTACCGCCTCAACCCACAGTATAAAGAAAGGGTCCTCTTGGAGTTGGATAAAATGCTTGCAGTAGGCATTATTGAGCTAGTAGAAGAATCTGATTTGGTCAGCCCGATAGTCATCCAGGAAAAGAAACAGAAGGATGAGATACAGATCTATGTAGATATCATGAAGTTGAATGAACTTGTGTACATGATCCTTTCCCAACTCCATTCACCCTTGAGGTGCTAGATAATGTTGGCGGCCAGGAAGCATATTTGTTTACTGATGGGTTCTCAGGGTACCATCAGATCAAGATCACACTGGAGGATAGAAGTAAGACGACCTTTGCGACTGAATGGGGATGCTTCCAGTATGTTGTGATGCCTTTTGGACTGAATAATGCACCAACAATCTTCTCGTACGTAGTCATCGAAACATTCAAAGATTTCATTCACAAATTTCTGGAGGTATACTTTGATGATTGGACAATGTTTGCACTGGTAAAGCGCCATGTAGCAAGTATGTGCTTGATGATGGATACATGCCAGAGGTACTAGATCACACTCAATCTGAAGAAATTTTTGTTCTGTGTCCCTTTTGGGATCTTGCTGGGTCACGTGGTATGTAGAAAAGGCTTGATGGTAGAACCTATAAAGATCATGATTATAATCAATTTGGAGGCACTAAGAAGTGTGAAACAGCTATGCACAACATTGGGGCATACAGGGTATGTTGGATACCTATACCAATAGGTTTCATATTTCATGATTGGATATCAAAGGTCCAAATATGCTCTGCTTTGATAATGCAAAGATCCCATATTTCCTTAAGAAGACAATGTCTGTCTCAATTTTCATAAGAACTCAATTTTGATGGATGGTCCAACAGTCTAATCTGGATCATGCCATGTTTTCAATTTATGTTGTAGAATAGAGAATGAAATCTGTCCAAACTGTTTAATCTTGGCAGATCAGTAGCTAGGTAGAGAAACTAAGGTTCCCAACTGCTTAATCTGGGACCTTGGAAAGAATAAGGGTTGTATTAGATAGGAAATGAAAGCAAAAAGCCAATGAAAAGAAAAGGGCATACAAAGGGTTTGCAAGTCCAAATGCACCCTCCAAGAAGGAACAAAAAAATGTTAGAGAACTAGT
>APFE030156592.1:0-26820 GCA_000404065.3 Pinus taeda
AATGTTCAGCTTTCAACCTCCTCTCCTCTGGCCCAGGCTGTATTTAATAGTGTCCTAGAGGAAGTTTATTCAGTTCCAAATCAATGGATACCCTCTTTGGATCGGGTAGCCCCCCTCTTGATGGGATAAGTTCCTCTATCATAGGGATGCATGAACCATCTGGAGGCGCTCAATACACGTCAAACACTCTTCTAGAAGGATCTAGAAGTGACCACAAGTAATGTTTTTAAGATGAAACTCGCGCCTTTTGACCTTTACAGGGGTACGCACCCATCCTTTGGCTTACAGAGTGTACAAGTACGCAGGTACAATGAGTTTGGGATGCGTACACGCAGGCAAGGTAGAGAGAACCTACGTACCCAGAGATAAACATGTTTTCAGTGACTTTCTCTCTTTTTTGAAGCTTGACATGAAGAGCAGAGGTATTAGGCTTGACAAGGAGGATAATATGACTATTGATGGAGCCATATTAACTGCAGATAGTCATGGTGACAAATTTCAGTGTAACACCTCCCTATCTCCCTCCCAGGAGAAGGAGCTATGTAGCTTATTGAACAATCATTTGGATGCTTTCGCTTGGAGCTATAAGGAGATGAAAGGAGTCCACCCTTCAGTCTGTACCCATCACATTTACATTAAAGAGGATTGTAAACCAGTCAGGTAGCCTGAAAGGAGAATCAATCCAGCCCTTAAAGAAATCGTCAAAGAAGAATTGCAAAAATTGTTGGATGCAGGATTCATCTACTCCATCTATGACAGTGAGTGGGTATCACCTCTAGTGCTTGTGCCCAAGAAAAATGGGAAGTAAAGAATCTGTGTAGATTATCGAGAACTTAACAAAGCCACCAATAAGGACCATTTCCCTTTGCCTTTCATAGATCAAGTGTTGGATGGACTGGCTGGGAAGAATTTCTTCTCTTTCCTAAATGGGTTCAACAGGTATAATCAGATCCAAATCAGCCCGGAAGACCAAGAGAAAACCACCTTCACTTGTCCATGGGGTACCTTTGCCTACCGGGTCCTTCCCTTTGGGTTATACAATGCTCCTGCCACGTTCCAGAGAGCAATATTGAGCATTTTTGCTGAACTGGTTCACGATTCAGTGGAAATCTATATGGATGACTTTACTCCTTATGGGTCCAACTTCCAAGAAGCATTGACTAACCTGGGAAAAGTTTTAACCAAGTGTATTGAGATGAACCTATCCCTCAGCCCCAAAAAATGTGAATTCTTGATGACTGAAGGGAATGTGCTAGGTCATACAATTTCTCAGCAAGGATTACAGGTGGATCCTAACAAGATCGCTATCATCCAAAAGGTTCCACCTCCTCAAAAGGTCAGAGATGTTCGAAGTTTTCTAGGCTTGGCAGGATATTATAGAAGATTCATTAAAGATTTCAGTAAGCTAGCCTCACCATTGTTTAGCCTCTTAGGGAAATATGTTGAGTTTAAATGGACTGACGACTACCAAGGGGCTCTGGATAAATTGAAAGTTAAGCTAGTATCCGCCCCGATCTTGAGAGGTCCAAACTGGGCCCTACCTTTCCACATCCATACCGATGCCTCGAACAAAGCCATAGGGGCAGCCTTAGGACAAGTTGAGGAGAAACTACCATATGCCATATACTTTGTCAGAAAAAACCTGTCTAAGGTAGAGATGAACTATACTATAACCGAGGAAGAGTTCCTGGCTGTAGTCCATTCCCCAAACAAGTTCAGACACTAAATCACTAGTTATCAAACATTCATACACACTAATCATGTTGCGATTAGATATTTAATGAATAAGCCTGATGTAAATGCTAATATCATTAGATGGTTACTTTTTTTGCAGCAATTTGATTTGACTATTGTCAACAAGCTAGGTAAGGAAAATGTTGTTGCTGACTTCCTGTCTAGATTGGATTTGCATGCAGGTGAAGAAGGGACAGTGGATGACCAGATGCCAGATGAACACCTGTTTTCTATCTCAGTACTCTCTCCATGGTTTGCTGATATAGCAAATTACTTGGCGTCAGCACAGTTCCCTCCGCATCTATCCTCAAAGGAGAAGAGCAGAATTGTGAGGAAGAGTGCCCCATTCACTTGGATCAGGGGAAACCTGTTTAAACTTGGCCCAGATCAGATCTTGAGGCATTGTGTTAGGGAGGAGGAAGTCTTTGACATCCTCCTAACCTGTCACAATGGGCCTGTGGAGGCCACTTTGCAGCAAAAAGGACTGCCTTCAAAATTATGCAGGCAGGCTACTATTGGCCTACTCTTCATCAAGATGTCAGAAGATACATCAGCCAGTGTGACCGATGTCAGAGGATGGGGAAACCGACTCCAAGGGATGAAATGCCCCTCCAACCTCAAGTGACCTTTGAGCCATTTGAGAAGTGGGGCATGGATTTTGTGGGTCCTATCAACCCTCCTTCAAAGCAAAGGTCTTACATCATTGTGTGCACTGACTACCTGATAAAGTGGGCAGAAACAAAGGAAATCAAGGCAGCGACAAAAGAAAAAGTGGCTGAGTTTTTAAGGGAAAATATCTTCTACAAGTTTGGCTACCTAAGAGAGTTAGTCACCGATTAAGGAAGCCAGTTCATCTCTAACTTGATTGAAGACCTAATAGCTCATCACAAGATCAAGAACATAACTTCCACCCCATATCATACACAAGAAAATGGGCAGGTGGAAGTCACTAATAGAGCATTGGAAGAGATTTTGACTAAGGTGGTGAGTAGAAGCAAAAAGGATTGGGAAAATCATCTGGTTGAGGCCACCTGGGCCTACAACATCACTTGGAAAACTACAATAGGTTTCACACCTTATGAGCTGGTCTACGGGAAGAAAGCTATGTTGTCCATAGAGTTCGAGTACAACACATTGAGGATGGCAGCTCAGCTGGACTTAGATCTTAGCCATGCTCAACGTGAAATATTATTGCAGCTGAATGGATTAGATGAACAGAGAATGCATGCCCTCCTCCACTCAGAAGTAGTTCAACTCCAAAGGAATATATGGCATGACAGGCACCTTAATGAAAAGCAATTCCAGCCAAGAGATTGGGAATTTCTGTATGACTCAAGATGCAAGGATTTCAAAGGGAAGTTGAGGACAAGATGGTTAGGACCATATACAGTGGAGAAATGCAATGGCAACGGTTCAGTCCTTATCAGGACCATTGATGAAGAAGCCATCCCCATGGTTGTCAATGGGCATCGATTGAAAATCTACAGGAAATCCCTTTCAAGGCAAGAGTTCATTGAAACTTTGGACAAATCAGTACTGGTAGTGGAACAGGGCCCTGCCTCTATTCCACCCACACCTTGATCATCATAAAAAAAAATAAAAAAATAGGAATAAAAAGATCCTTGGATGAAAACCTCTCTGAGGCGCCCAGGGTAGACAGTGAGGGTGAAAACCTCAGGAGGCGCCCCGACTGTCTCTAGAAAAAATAAGAAAATGGAATAAAAAGATCCTTGGGTGAAAACCTCTTCGAGGCACCCAGGGCAGATAGCCAGGGTGAAAACCTCATGGAGGCGCCCTAGCTATCTCTCTCTCTCTCTCTCTCAAAAAGAAAAAGAAAAAAAGAGAAAACAAGCCTAATCTCTGTAAAATAATTGCAGGTTGTAGGAAATACATTGCAGGTAAGGAGGGTCACGCAAAACAAGGATAGCGGTCTGTACTAGGCTACAAGTCATCCCTACAGACACTCCCTCCATGGCCGCTCACCTTTCCTAGGATTTGATCAAATTTAGGACGAGATTCCACCTTCTACAGGAAGTTCTGGGCTTTCTACAGGAAGTTCTATATTTCTACAGGAAACATCCTGTAGAACTTGCGAGCGAGCCAAATTTGATTTTGGAAGGGAATCTAATGGTTGGAATCTATTTGTTAGGCTTGTAGCCACCCCTCTATTCCACCCATCACCATATGGCACCTTGTTCCATCTCTTTACACCTTTGTCACCCACCTAGTTATGTGTTCCTGCACAGTCATACAAGAAACCCTGTTTGCCTCAAATTGAGAGCAAGAATTTTTAAGTGACAAGTCAAGTAGAAAAGTCTCGCACACCCTAACTATCTAAGATCCATCTAGACTCTTCATTAGTGAATATAGCCCTGGTCATTTAGCCTGCATCCCAGGAGGAGAAGCAGCTACAGGACATCCTACAGGGATCCTATAGCGATTGATCCCTCTGGAAGACATACTGTAGAGGTAGGGGCAGCTGAAATCAACACAGGGATCATGTAGAAAGGCTCCTCTTGGATGTCAAAACATCCTCGATAGCTGAAATCAAACAGAACCTGTGCATGCAGTGTTGCCAACCGAAGGATCGGGTTCCAAAGCCATGCATACAGCTTCAACAAATGAAAGAATGGGCTCTAATAACTGTGCACGAGGCAACAGCAAGAGAAGTAGTGGTTCCAAGACCCGAAGTCTGCATAACGCATCCACAACGATGTAGGTAAGTGTCTAACCTCATTCGTCAATTGCATAAACTATATTTCGAAAACTGCATGTCTGTGAAAATGGTTCGGATTGAACGAAATCAGTGGCCAGTCAACTAGCCACCCTCAGCCAGTTACACAACTTTGTGGAATCCGAACAAGCTCAGTTGCGTTCAAAATTACTGACGAGACGTGCAGCCGACACGTGTGGAGTGTCCAGTCAGGGAAAATCGGCGGGACTGGCAGTGGTGGCAGCAGTTAATGGCAGAGGGGAGGTAATGGCAACTAGGCACACACAGAGAAATGATGGTCATGATGTTGGATAACGGTTCGGTCCGGCCACCTCACCCCCTCGCCACGAATTGTGTCGTAGTTCAAAAATGCTCAGTTGAAGACTCGCACCACCCGCTGTTCATTTTCACTTGCAACATCCTTGACCGAAGTACACGTCCTTTGCTTCCACAATCTGTTAACCCATCATCCTCCACTGAGATTTTCTGCCTGCTTCAAAATTCTCCTACGTACCGAGCTCGTTCAAAGGCGCAGTGACATCCTACAGAAGCCGGCAAGAGTTCTACACGAAGAAGTTCTACAGGAAGTACGACATAGCCTTCCGGAGCAGAGAAGCCTGGACTTTTCTTCGTCGAGTTTGGAGTCCTGAGAGAGGTAGGCTCGAAAATGCTCTTCCATGCATGGTATGTTCAAAAGGTGGTGAATTGAATTGTCTTGAATAGGAGAGTCAGAGACAAGCCTGCCTGTGAGTCGAAAATAACAGTTTGCCTGTGTGTTGCACGAAATTTCTCAGTTGGTTCTGCGTCAAACTTCTCCTCCACGGTTCCTGTTAAAAAAAAAATTCTCCTGTAGAAAAGATGAAGCACTGTGAGGGCTAACCTGTGTATGAAGAATTTGAACTTACATGGTTGTATGTATGCTAAGGATGAAAATTGAACTCTGTTCCCTATCTGTGGAAACCTAATTCTTCATTTCACATATGGACAACTGAGTTTTGGGTAGCAAAAGCCTTAGAACTAGGGAATTGGTGCAGACTAAAATTTAAACACCCGAGAGATCCTTCCTTGAAGTTCAAAGGAGGAAACCATAAACAAAAATCCCTTTCTGATCAGAGCACAAAACAGAGCACTCTCACCATGCCAGGGGGTTTTATCAGGAAGGAACCCTCGGATTCCAGTAAATTGCATGAACATCCTGAGGTGGTGAACCTCTTCACCCGTGCCAATTGGATGACCTTTTGTGACAAAATTCAAGGTCATGACGATGAGATAACGAAGGATTTATTAATATCCTTGCAACCTAAATCAAAGACACATGCCACAGTGAATTTCAGAGGGTTGACCCTAAATCTTACCCCTGAGCTCATTAGTCAAGTTACTGGTTTTCCATTAGGGATACCCTGGAGCAAAGAGGAGAGGTCATTGGGGCAAAAAGCCAAGAAAGAATTCTTCCTACCCAAGGAACATTTTGCAGAAGACAAGAACTGGGTCCAGAGAGCCAGCTTACATCCTCTTTGGAGCGAAGTCAGTCTCCAAATAATGAAATACATTACCTGTGAGGGGCGGTTCAATATTGTCTACGGCTATCATTTCCGATTGCTGAGTGAACTAACACATGGGTTGGATTTACCTCCAGAAAATAAGTTGAGCATCCCCTATTTTCTTTTGCAATCATTAATTAAATGTGGCACAAAATTGAAGGAAGGGACACTGGATCAGTTAGCCCATCATGGGCTCATCAAGCTTTTAGTGGAAGATGCCCTCCACACCTACACTATCCCCCTCTCCTGGGGATTTTCTGCAACATGTCCAGAGATGAAGATATTCGAATTCTGGCTGAGGAACTCACCTCATCCAGCAGTGAAGAAAGGGAACACACTGAGGCAGGAGAGAAAGCCAGTGGTAAAGAAACACAAGACAAACCACCACAGAAAGAACAGAAAGAGAAATGAGGAAAAGGCCAAGTGGTTGAGCCTAAAACTGTGGGAGGAACAATGGCACAAACACCGAGGGAAAAATGATTGCAGAGTAGAGCAGAGTGGACTGAAAGAGTCGAAACAAAGGAGGGCACAACCAAGGCAACCACATAGAAATTAAAAGGAAAGACACATCCAGCCAAGCAAACCAAAATAGTTGAAACAATTTCTACAGGAAGCATGAAAACAATCGACATAGGACTTTCTACAGGAAGCATGGAAATAGAGCAGTAAAAGGAGAAATCACCTGAGATTTTGGCCAGGGAGGCAGCAGCCTTAAGCACATCTCCAAAACAAAAGGGGAAGCGAAAAAAAGAGCCTTCCATGTATTTTAAGGCAAGAAGGAGCACACGGATAAAAGCTGGCAGACCCCAGCCACAGTCAAAAGAGCCAATTACGATTGAGGACACCACAGCTAAACAAAAGGAAAGGTCTCCTTCAAAGGCATGCATAACCTATGAACGAGGAAGCCCAAAAACATCCACCTTGAGAGAAAGGATTAAAATGATGGACATAAAGACATCTCTACAGGATGCTGAGACAGTTCTAGAGGAAACATTGGCTAGACTAAAGGAGACCGAGGAATTGGAAGAAAAGGTAGCTAAATCATCAAAAGAGGAATAAAAGGCTGAGAACATTGTGGAACCAAGCCCCTAGCCTAGCTTGGGCTCCTACTATAACCTGTCAGAGGCCGGAAAGATAATTCCCCAAAAATTGGCAGTGCCACTTTTCTTTGCACTAGAAGAAGAGAGAGTGAGGACCCACACTTGGATGAATATTGGAAAGTCCAAGGGTGTGGCAGATATAGGACCCTTGGAAGAACAACTCAAAGAGGTAAGAAAGGAAGTGGCTATGGTACGGCATGTGGAAAGCAACCAGCGGGCCAAGCTACAGGAAGAAAATGAGCTGCTTAAACAACAACTACAGTTCCAGGGACACTATAAGGAAGATAGGCCCCACACCTTGGGAGAACAACGACAACAGGAGGAGCCCATAATAGACAAAGAAACCCTTGATGAACAACAAAGAAGAGATGGGTTGCAGGCTGAAATCGAGGCACTAACTAGACAACTACAAGAGAAGAAATTGCAAGCAACACAGGAGATACAATCTCTAAGGAAACATGTACAAGAGAAGGAGGCCCAAATGGCCTACATGGCCAGCTGGGCAGTGGAGGCAATGCAGTGTAGGAAACCTGCCAAATCATATGCCTTATACTTTAAGGATTAGTGGTTGCAGTTCCAGATTAACACGTTGGCCCAAAGGGACACCACTCCATTTCAAAACTACCATCAATTCATGGATTTATGTGATAGTAGCTCATCAGAGGAAAAGGACAAATTACCAGAGTTCTACCTACACAACTTGGCTCTTCCCAACCTGAATTTGTGGGATCCCAATGCTGCGGTAGGAGATGTGCAACTTATGGCCATGGACTCTTGGCTAAATCATGAAGAAAAGAGAGCAGCAGAGGTCCGAAATGTTATGGACAAGGAACTAAAAGAGCCACTAATGATTAGAGCAGAGCCGGAGGATCCCTCAGCATTACTATATTCCCACCAGCACTTGGCCAAGGACTCTCAGGCCCTACCAGACTACATTGAATGACAAAATCAAGCCATAGTCCATTTTGAGGACATGGAGAGACTGTCAGGGGATAAGTGTGTTCATACTTGCTCCCAAAGGTGGAATACACTGTCCCACAGCCTAAAAATAAGAGAATACCACTCCCCAACAAGGATGAGGGAGGCCTTGGCAAGGGTACCCCTCTACAAACAGTCCATGCAGAATCTTCAGCCCAACTGGATCGGCCTCAAGTTCAGTCCTCCCTTGTTTTTGGGGCTATTGGAAGGAGTCAAAGAAGAGGAGGAACACAGGCAGTTGGAAGAAGTGGAAAGAAAAGTAGGATTTCATGACCGTGAAGAAGATATCACCTCAGAGGCCTGGGATGTGAGAGAGGCAGTCAAGGAAATCAAGGATGATGAGCTGGATTAGTTGCTCAGAGGATGATAAACCTATTCAGCAGGGGGTGATGATGAGCCCCGAAATTGGGTAACTTATTGGGCTCATTTTTCGTAACTGTTCTTCGTCAATCCACCATTTTCATAGTTTATGCATGTTTTTTGAGTATATTTATGTTAGTTGAACAAATGAGGATAGTCACTTGACCAAGAAGGCTAACACGTGGTTAATGCATATTTTTGGACAAATTTTGGAACAAGGCCAAGCAATTATGAACCAGATGACAGCCACGCATGAAGAAACAAGGGTGAGGATTCGTAGGAAGGGTGTCCCTTGCATTAAATAGCCCCTTCGTTGAAATCTCCACCCTCAGCTCGGAGTTCAGCATGCCACCGAAAAGGATTCCCAAGGGCAGCCGAGCAGTCTTGTGTAGAGTGGTTGATCACTGGCAGTTTGAGCAGCCGAGCCCCTTGAGTTAAGGAGGGCTGTTGGAGACCCTTGTAGTGCATAAATAGGAAGGCTTCCAACCTTCGTAGGTTACTTTTTGAACTTTTGTATTTTGCACTATAGTGTTGTTATTTTCCCAACTCATTTTGTAGCTGCTGCTGTATAACTTTCTTGTGACATGGTTATTTTTGAGTAATGGAAAGAAACTTTATTTTTCATCAGTTCTGAGTTTTTCTTAGGAGCCTGTAGCTCAAGGGGTTGGGCCTAACCCAAGTGCCAAGGCTTCCTTTGTGTACTGTTATTTGCTTTTAGTATCTTTGCAAAATAATTTATGTTAAGTAGATTAGAATCTTGCTTGGTTACCTAGATCAAAGTTGATGATTAAGAAGGCTTTTCATGTTCAAATTGATTTGATAGGTTAATAATAGGGAAGATCTTCAGAAAAAGGCTATCAAGCACCTTTGATCTCACCTCTCCCTCAGTGGGATCATGAGCTAGGACCAAGGTGACCTTGCTGCCACCAAAAACACTGTCTTTGCTTCACCATGCAACTATTAGTGTTAGATTCTCATTTGCAGAAGTTGATACCAATTGTGGTTACATGCTCAGGTTCATGATTGCTTAGTTGCATAGTTATTTCACCTGATTTCGTTGCAAATAAACTTCTGTTCATTTTCTTTGTTGTTATCTAGGTCACATTAGGTTAAAGTAACTAGGTCCTTGATCTTCCAAGTCTTTGTTTGCTCAGTTTGAGAAATAACTTGCAGAGCACCTGTAATACTTCTCTATCTACCTGTACTCCATCAATCCCACCTGCTCCATCCTCTGACTCGAATTCTTGCCTTAAGTTTTCCACATTCGCTCGCTTTGCCCTAATTTCCATATTTTTGTACAACATTTCTCTACCCCTCCTTGAACAAATCCAACCATCCTCACCACTCCTCAGTTCCATCCCCCAAGTCCTGTACCTCCTCACACCCTTATCTCATCTCCATACCCACTTATTCACCTTTCTTCCTCCATCAACCGTCCAAAATCCCATTTCGGAACATCCTGTAGAACCCCTGTAGACTTCCTGTAGAAGCTCACGAAAGCAATTTCTTGATAGCCAAACTCCGTGAAACTCTTTGGAAGGGTGCTAGGGACCCCTTAGGCCCTTTCCAAACCTTCCTGACCTCTTGCAAGCATTTCCTCTCGCGAATACACCTCTTCATAATCAAAAATAGTTAAAGCACATGCATGATAATTCTGACAACTTATTCAAAAATACAAAAAGATGTTTTCTTCAGATTTTACTATATAATTATCTTAGACACATGCATTTTACCTTCCTAGAAGTCAATGTCATCTCTTCTAGTAGCTTGCATCCTCTTTCTTGCATCAGTAGGGCTAGCTAGTAAAATTAGGGTTTGCTAGGGTGTGCTATGGTTTGCATTTCCTTTTAGCTTTTCAGTTTCTTTCCACAAGTAGATTAGCTTCCTTTGAGTTAGCTTCCATCCATCAGTTAAAAAGCTTCTTCTCAGAGCTCATAGAAGTTGGCGTAAGCTCCTAGCGGACTTGTGCCAGCTGACCAAGTGACAGTGGCGGAAAGAGCTAGTACTTGTGCATACAACACCGTCGCTTCCAAGTTTGTTACGAACTACCGGGTTGATAAAAGTAAAGAAGGGAGTCATAGGAGTTGCAGCATTATTGCTCCAATACTGGAGCCCACCATGAGGCTCAATCAATTGTAAGCTCACCATGCTAACTACAAAACATATGTTCGGATGAAAGTTCACTAAGAACATCAATGTGAATGAGTTTATGAAAGTCAAAGGCATTTCCTAAATCTGGTCCTACATCACTACCATATAACTTCTAAAAGTTAAGATCCTCGCGGTAGTCATAGGTTTATAGTTTATCATTCCACATTTGGAATCCAACTCCCTCTTACTTCTACAAATGAGAGGATCTAGACCTGTCAGAAATAGGTCATCCTCATAAGGTGTCGGTATGAGAGGTCTATCATCCACAACCCTCAGGTAATGGTTTGGATCGGTTTCACTCCTAGTGAATCTTAGCTTCATCTGACAGCTATCAATTCTCTCATACTACACCCAAGGAGTTTTGCTTCAAGCCATAGAGGGATTTCTTCCATCTACATATGTGATATTCCTAATCATCAACCTGAAACCCCTTGGGTTGTTCCAAACGTGTGGACCTGCTACATGAGGGGAATGGTCCCCTTGTAAGATTTTCCATCAGTACATCTCAGACATGTACTTTCATGCTCTTTTTGAATTTAGGCATCCCTGTCACCATTTAACTCATAGGCCTTCAGTGCTATGTGTTAATGGACATGGTCCCCAGTGGACTTCCTGCAACTTGATACAACCCTGAACTCAAAAACATCTTTGAAAATTCTATTTTCAAACACATACCTTTCCATAAATGAGTGCCACCCTGAAACCCTTGACTTCCATTGTTGAAATGGACACAAGGTTCTTCTTGCGATCAGGTACATAAAAGAGATTATGTAAATGAATTGAGTTACCCTCATTTAATTGAGGGATAACATTCGCTACACCATTTCCAGGATAGGTGGCATCAGCTCCAAGTAGAATCCCACGATTGTTTCTATCTCTACCAAATTAGAGAGTGAACCCATCTATTCGATGAAGTGCATTGAAGCACTACAATCAATAAGCTAGATTCCCAAATAATCTTAAGGAGAGAGCCAACACAATATAACACTTCTTTATCTTATCAGAAACATCATTTGATTCTTCATATCTGGGGTTCCTTGCTTTCTTTGAAGGTTCAAGCATTTCCTTGATGACCTGCATTACTTGTCATTCCTTTGATCATTGAAGATGTCCTTGGAATGATTGTTATCTTAATCAAGAGATGTGTCTCTTCCATTCAGACACTCCTTCACATAATGGTTGAACTTATTGCAACCAAGGCCTCCGCCTTTCCTTCCACCATTAGATCAGAACTTCCCAATGAAGTGATCTTTAGGTAGGCCATCAGAAACTTCCGCTACGCCATTATGATAATATTCTCTGCTTTGACTTTACCCTCAATGAATTTGAAGAGGGATGAGGAATCCACTGATCCTTTTGTCCTTTCCCAACTATCTTCAGTGATTGCTCTTTCACTCTTGCTTGGGCATTATCTTCACCTTAGCTCTAATACCATGTCAGTTTTAGGTATGTTCTATGCTAGAGAAATTTATTTCAATTTTTAGAGTTAGCTCATTATCTTTTCCAGATTAGCATTAAACTAAACTACAGATATAACATAAATATAAATCGCAGAAGACAAGCCAAGACAAGAGGGCACAAAATGTGGCACTTTCCAGGGTCAAACCCCACAATGCGGGGAAACCCTTGATCAATTCTTCTTTTATGTTCTTCAAAGTTCAACAAAGAAAGAGAGAGAGAGAGATAGTACATTTACAATAGAAGTCAACACTTTGACTTTTCTAGATAAGAGCATAGATCATCTCTAAAAAGATGATACATGAGATCAGTTGAAGACATGCTGCTTCAATTGATTCTCCAAGGTGACTCCTTCACCTATTGTTGTATTGCATTTTTTTTCATCATGTTGCACCTCACCGCGTTACACCATGCTACACCTATCATCACTGTACTATATTATGTGCCATTGTTGCACCATGTTGCCTTTCTGGCCATTTTGATTGTTCCCTGTAGTTCTGAAAGTTCGAGCATTTTTCACTTTTCTAGCTGTTCCGATAGTTTCGGCTTTTCTGACAGTTCCAACTTGTCTGGTAGTTCCAAATTTTTTGGTAGTTCTGACTTTTCAGGCAATTCTAGCTTTTCTGGCAGTTCTGGCTTTTCTGGATTTTTTGGCAGCTTCGACTTTTCTGTCTTTTCCAATAGTTTCGGCTTTTCCGGCATTTATAGCTTTTCTAGCAGTTCCAAATTTTTTGGCTTTTTCAGCAGCTCCGCCTTTTCCAACTTTTTGACAGTTTCGGCTTTCTTGGCAGTTCCGGCTTTTCTATCTTTCTAGATCAAGGCAACATTATCCCTTATGATCTCTCCTCCTACTAAAACCCAAAGACAAGTAGAGAGAGGAAGAGATCCCAAGTGTGCGTTGAAATGACTTGAAGTCCTATGTATTTATACTAAAATGTAGATGATGAATAGGCATGTCTATTGGGCTTTTGAGCCTACTGAAGTTGTTGGTCAGCTTGATAATAATTCCATAATCAAAATAAATTCATAACTCCATGAATACTTATCAGAATCGGATGATCTTTAGATCAATCCTACACCTCTTGATGAGAGGGATCCAATAAAAATATCAGCTACCATAAATAAGCTGACCCACATGGAGTTAGACCCTAGTTTCCAATTTTAACAATCATTTAGGCACTCATATTCAAAACATGAATATTTGAGCACATTGTTGAACAACATGCTTTGACCTCCAAAAGCAGCTGGTTGATAGCATCGAATGCACTACTTCTGATAATTGTTTATTGTTCAGAAAAATGGTGCACGTGTATCGGTAATTATTACAGGTCAATTTGGGCACATCAACCCCGACTTCTGGATCATTACTATTAGGGTTTATCGATCTCTAATTCATTTGTTTCATTCCCTTATGAGGTCAGCATACATCATGCTTGTCACCCAAGAGTTTCCATGAATCCATTCATCCAAAAAGTACCCCTAAGGAGATTAGCGTAGGAAGCCTTCTATCAGGCCGCATTACAATGTAGGAACTACACTGACTGGGTGTACTGCAGCGCACCTAGCCTTTGTTTCACTTACGCTGAGTGAGTTTTAACTAATTTGTTAAATGGATCGATTAGATTGCTCATCCAATGGATTCTTCTATAAGTTTCCAAGTTGGTTGAGCTCGCATTTGGATGACGAAGAGGATTAAAGAACCTCAATCCATTATCCCTTCCTCCATGGAACCACATCCCAAATTTGGCAGAGCATTCAAGAGGGCCATTAATGGCTTAACCTCTTCCATTTAGCTATAAATTGATCAAGCATTCAAAGGCTGGTCTAGGTTGGAATTTCTTGAGCTAAGAAGATGCTGTTGGAATGAGATTAGTGAGAGTATTGTAATGATGTCAAATTGTTGCTTCATGAGGAGAGAAGGGATTGAACTGGAAGGAGGACACTGAATCAAGCATGCACATTCATGGGTTGTAATCTTTCTTTTTATTAATAAAGAATTCAAATCTTTTTCCATTCATGTTCTTATATGTATATCGTATTTTGGATTCTATGATATGTTTAATTAACAGATCTTTATTTTATACTTTGATTGGTTTTTGTCTCAGCTTGTGTGCAGGTACTTTCTAAGTGGATTAATTATGGAAAGGAGCGGAAAAATTAGTCAAAGGAGAGAGGGAGTAAGCAAAAGCTACAAGTTGGTTTCTCTTCCTCTTTCTCTTATTTTTTGATTATAGAAAAGGTAGTGAATTACTTTGTATGTTGTTTCTTGGCTAGCTACTAGGTCTAGAGCGTTAGGCATTTATCCATGAACACTAAATTTGCCCAAAACAAATTGGCAACTTCACTCGGGAAATCATTAACCCTTTTAATAGCTTATCCACCTCCTTTAACACCTTGACATACTTTAATTGTTGTCATTCAACCTTTTGCATTGAATTTTGGTCAAAATTTGAGGATAGATGACTCTTGAGTGGCCTCACAGGAATCATGCAAGATGGCCTTAGAGACAATGCTCTGAAGTGCAGTTAGGCCTTCTTTGACCTACAATGATTAAGCTTGGAATATTTTAATCAACACAATTTGACCCTCTTTGGCTTGCGGTGATCAGTGCAGATAGGCCCTCTTTGACCTGCGTTGATCAATCTTGAAATCATTGAAATTAGCGCAAGCTTTAATGAGAGACAGTACTCAGCAGCGCAGTTAGCGCCTTTTTGACCTATTTTGATCAACATTAGGTTAAATTCCCACCTTTGGATTGACTTTTTGCCAAAATTCTTCTGATTGCTTGCTTGCTGAATGTCAATGATGTCTTATCTCTGAAAACAGTGTTTTCATCTCCTTAATCCAACCCTACTTTGATTGGATTGGTTAATGTTTATTTAATGTTTTCTTTGTCATTATTAGTCTATAGTCAAAGTTAGAATATAGTTGATTGATCTTTGTCGAAAGAAAGTGTCGTAAAATTGTCTTTTCTTTCGAAAGTTGAATTGTTGTAAAGACTTCATTCATGAAAGATCGATTGATTGATGGGTGCATATGATTTTTATTTTCATTTAAAGTGTCTAAAATCTTCATTTCTTTAAAATTGAAAGTGTCATACAGTATTCCTTTCCCTTTACAAGAAATTGTCACAAATCGTCTTTTTTATGAAAAGAATTCTGAATCGTTTGTGCATTAGTTTTTCTTATTGCATCATTCACATTAAGAGAAACTGAGAAGAAATGCATGCAATTTGCATTTTGTAGTTTGTGAACGCTTGAAAGGAATGGTTTAGGGAATCTCATTAGTTTGTGCTCTTTTTTGCTTGTCCAAAAGGTACTTGTATGCTCTATCCCTCATAGCTAGCATTTTCATTGTTGAAATTAAATGGATAAAGTGCTTCTCATTCTAGTTGCATTCTTAGGAATTTCGAAAAACATCTTGTGGTGAACCTTCAAAGGCAAATTTTAAGCAAGATCAACCTAAACTTTATACCAATGAATCTAATAATGCCTTGGAACTTAACAAAAAACATGTAGAGGTCTAGGCTAGATATGTGTTTTGGCACCTTTAAACCTAGTGGCTATTGTTTTCACTGAGGTTGGGTGATTCCTCCTCTCTGATTCGATAAGTGCTAGTAAAAACTTGTGCTCCTTGTACCATCGAGAATATGGTGGGAGACCCCAATAGGTTGAAATCCTTTATCCCTAGGAAGCCGAGTCTGACGCCTTATCGATCACAATGCACTGAACACAACATTCCAGAAGATTGACTGTCGTACATAAAGTCCTTGGTCATTTCTCTTTCGTTTATCACTAAGGTGTATATTGCAGTTTTGTGATTTGTCTAGTAAACCCTCTTATCTAAAATCTCCATATCAGTCACTTTCATTCCTTTTCGACTCTTTAAAAGTAAAACAATCATCTGAGCACTTGTCCTTTTATACTCATTAAACATAAAAGGCGACTAGAGTCATCTTTTGTTTTTTCTCGACTCTTTAAAAATGAAAAGGTGAAGTTGTGTTCCAGTATTATAAAAATTAATTGACTGCAGATAACATCCTCCACGCTCGCTCCTTAGTTGATCTTAGGTTGAAACAATGGGAAAAAATTTGGAGTCCACCAATCAAGGAAATGCTTTTGATGGGAATCCTAGTCCTTTTCCTCCTTTCGGAAATATTGGTGTTGCTTATATGGCTACATTTCCCCTTCTAGGATTTACCATTGGCTTGCCAGTATGGTTGTTTTCAACCTCCTTGGTTCAAAATGTCATGATTTCTCCACAATCGAGTACACCTCCAACTGGACAAAATCAACATCCAGTTGATCGTAAAGTTGACCCTTTTCCTTCTCCCTCATTCGTTTCTTCCTCGCCTTCTTCTTATTCGCTTCATCAAAGTATTGGTACTAGTAACCAGGTGGCTAAGAAGAAGAAGAAAGGGAAGAATAAGAAGAAGAAGCAAATTCAGTAGAGGGGCAACCAAGAGACCATTTATTTGAATGCAACATCTGATGAGAGACTACCCGTCAAGCCTCACAAAGTTCGATATCCATGCAAACTTTGTGTGGGAGACCACCTTCTTTGAAATTGTCCTGATATTCCTCAGATCTTAGAAGAATGGTCTTCCCGTTCACATCATCCTATGTCATCAACTTCTAGAGATCATGTTGGTGACACACCATCAACTAATGGTAGTAAAGTTCATGGAAAGAAGGGTAAAGTTAAGTTTCGATGTAGGTTATGTGAAGGGAAACAGCCCATTCACCTTTGTCCCTATTTGGATGAAGCCAAAAAAGTGTTGGATAACCGTCTTGCTTCATCGCAGCAACTTCCATCTGGTTACAAGAAACTCTCCCTAAGTCCTTCACTAGTTGATGACTTGACTGACTCAAATCGACCATCAGTCAAACCCACTCTCTCTGAAAGTGAATCCTATGAGTCTATACCTGACCTAAATACACAGGTTGAGGTAACAGTTGACCCAATTTCACCTTCAATAATTCATACCTTTCCCAGAGAGAGTGAATATGATACCACACAGGTTCTTTTTGTTTCTTCAGATTCAAAAGAGCTTGGGGGCCATCCTCATGTTCCATCAAGATAGGAGGAAAATCCTTTCGTTCTCATAACTCAAGGGGTTAATTCTCCAGTTTCTATGGTACCCCCTCCAAGTAGTCTAGTCACTTCCTTTGATTGGAACTGACCGGCAGGATTCCGCCTTCCTTCTTATGTGCCTTTCCAGATCATAGTACAAACTTGTAATATGATTGTATCAGGCACTATTATGGATGAAGGTGCATCAGTGAGTATCCTTTCCTCAACTTCTTGGAAGCACTTGATTCATTGCCGCTTGTGCCTGTTACCCAGAATCTATCGGCTTTTAATAGAGGAACCAATCAACCATTAGGGATCCTCCCTCAGTTGCCTATTACTTTGGGAGGAAAAATAATTTATCTGAATGTGATGATAGTCCCAAGCCATTTAGATTATAATTTACTTCTAGGGCGTGACTATGTTTATGGCATGGGAGCTATTGTTTCCACACTCTTTTGAGTGATGTGTTTCCTGCATGAAGGTAAAATTGTCACCATTGACCAGATTTCATTTACCTATCCAAATATAGCTCCTGGTCAACCATCTTTCCCTAAATGGTCCTTTTGTACCAATGGTATCATCCCCACCATGGGTTAATTATGTGGAAACCTGTTCCATACCTACATCAACTGACGATCAATTCAGTAATGTTGTACATCATGTACTGGGGGCATTGGAACCAAATATCTCCTTTATGACCTCTTATGAGTTGTGATCCAAAGAATCTGAGGATAGTTCATTATCTTGTGTCAACCTCGTTAAAAAATGAAACAAGGGTTCCAGAGGATAGTTTATTGTCTTGTGTCAACCTCGTTAAAAAATGAAACAAGGGTTCCCAAGGATAGTTCTTAGTCTTGTGTCAACCTCGTTAAAAAATGAAACAAAGGATATGAGGATAGTTATTTTACTGTGTCAACCTCATTTAAATAATGAAACAAACCCGAGGATAGTTCATTGTCTTGTGTCAACCTTCTTAAACAATGAAACAAGGAGTATGAGCATAGTTCCTTGTTTTTTGTTTCAAACTCGTTAAAAATGAGACAAGGAATTTGAGCAGAGTTCCTTGTCTTTTGTCAAGTTCATTAAAATATGAAATAAGGTCTTGTTGTGGTAAAAACATAACCCCCGCATTGTTGAAGTGAACACATCAATAATGGGGACCCTTTCCATAAAAATTTTGGCTAAACACCTTTTTGGATTTTTATTTAGTTGATTGCCCTACGCTTTTGTTAATTTTTCGTTTTCTTTGGATTCTTGTTTTGATTGCTTTGTTAGAATCTATTTTTTATAAGCTTACCATTGACGCTTGTTTCGCCTCATTTGGTCAACTGGTTTGAAAATGGCACTCCTCTGAAAGTCTGATTATTTATGTAGCTTGGGTTAAAAATGCTTAAAATGTACAATATTGCATTTTGTAAATAAATTAGTTCAAATAATGCATTCATTTTAAAAATATTAACCCATAGTGAGTTTTTACTAACATTTTTCCATCTTTAGTTATGCAGCCAAATGATTAAGCATCGGGATTTAAGAAATCTACTCCAATTTCCAAATCAATTACTAAGCTTAAAAACCCATAATATCTAAGTGGCTGTAGTTTATTTTTATTTATTTTTCAAGTGGCTATAGTTTAGATAATTTCACAACTTAACTAAATTTCATTAAAATAAAATCAAAATAAAAAATAATATTAAATCTTAATTTAATTAAATTTAATATATAAAATAAAACAAAAAATGTAATAAAAAAAAAATTTCATCGGGGAATCGGGTTGGAAGTTTTTTGGACATATTTTAAATGCCCTGATATCCTCACGTTCCCGATGCCGATCCCCGACACCTCCATATTCCAACCTCTGATACCTACATACCCCCGATCGTCGATTAACATAAGTCAAAAAGCATCGCATCGGGGCTTTTCAATGCATGCATATTTTAAGGACTCTAAGGACCTCTCTTCTCCCGATCCCCGATAAGCATAACTCAATGGGGCATTAGCTTAGGTTATAAAGTTTATAGCCCATTTGTTTTTCAACTCACTCATACGTATGAGTGGAGTTAATAAAAGGCAATGGAGGTAAATATATATTTATTATTTTTAAACATTAGTTTATATATTAATATTTTATATGTAATATATTATATTAATTAAATTAATTAATATATGTAATATTTAATTAACTTAATTAAATTTAAATTTAAATATTATTTAGATTAATATTAATTAGTTTTTAATTAGTATTAAATTAGTTTATAAATAGTTAATTATATATTAGTTAATTAGATTAATAATTAGTTTAGTTTATAATTAACAGTTAATTTAGAATTAATTAGAATCCTAATTTAGAATTAGATTTTTAGTCCAGCAACAGAATTTCAAGATTTATGCCAGATTTGATCCATCAACTTTGGAGGCTTATAGATTGAGTTATACTTGGCCAAATGAGACCTAGGACGGCTCATTGGAAAGGTAAAATCAAGGAGAATATTTTTGAGGAGGTTTCACTAATAGATTTGGTCATTTATTGGATCACAAATCAGGCAGAAAATCAAGTTCCGAATTTTGAAAACAAAATAAATTTTTTGAGTTTTATTTTCATTTGTCCAAGCCTCTTCTGATTGCAGATTCACTCGTCAATGATATCCTTGGCCAATCAAACCATCACATGCATCAATAGAAAACTTACATTTTATTTTCAATTATTTATTTAATTGAATTAGATTTGATTTGATTTAATTGCCAAAAATGATATTTTGATTGCATCTTAATTTATTTTGATTTCTTTTTGCAAGAAAACACTGGAAAAAATATGGAGAAAATGATCTCAATCAATGAGAATGCTCCAACATTTGAAGATCAGAATTTTGAGCAAGTAAAATTGGATTTAGCAGATTTCTCTTCAACAAACTCTCCTCTCAAGAATTCCTTCAAAAATATTATAAATAGTAGATTGCATTATGTATAAGGGGGCGCCTCTGCAATTTTAGACTTCTAAAAGCACTACTGTAATAAGAATTTAAGGTTGTGGGAGGGAGGGAAGAAAATCTCAGATCTGGGGATTATTGAGGATTTTCCTTTTGTATCTTGAATTATACATGATTGACAAAGTTTGCACTATTGTGGCTTTAGCTTTGAAAGTAGAAGTTCAAGAAATGTAAAGAGCTGTTGGAGACCAGAGACAGAGAGATGAATGCAATAAATTGGTATTTCTAATACTACTGTTTCAAATATCAGTTTTATTTTTATGGTAACAGGAATGTGTCATTTTATTCATGTTTGTGCACTATTGTCAATATGGATAATTTGTCTCAATGTTGTTATTATGTGTCTCTGTTCTTATGAATTAATTTCTCATTTTTCAGTAGCTATTTACTTATAAATCTATCTTATAAAACTGATTTATTGAATGGTAATGTGTTGTGAACTATTTCCACATATCATTATTCAATTATTGGACTTACTGATTTGATAATTAATATCATTTTTGTGAACTACTTCTTGAATGTTGTTGGTTATTATTTCAGTTAAGAGGTCTCAATAGGATGTGTTTTGGTAACCATAATATCAGTTAATTGAACTACTTCATTAACTTGATATTCATTATAAACAAGACATATTTAAATCCCAATACTTTAGTTATCTTGTTATTAGTTGGGTTAGATCTATATCTACCTAATTAAGATAGGATTTAGATTAGTTTCTTTGCTTGCAATCATAGAATAAGCTTGCATTTAGAGTAAATTCTACATTCTTTTAAGTCCTCTTCTCAAAGAGGCAAAACTTTAGTTGTGGCTTGGCTGACCCCAAATCAGCTTAAGGGTCATTCTCTTGCCTGATCAACAAGAAGAAGTGATCTGATATCCCAACTATTGGTAGTGAAAGATACATCATAAACCAATAGCTATAGGGAGAACGTAATTGGACCTAGTTAAACCAGTCGGAGCCACCACACCAAATGGAAAAGGAGCTGCTTTAAGGTCCGGACCGGGTGGTTATCCCCATTGTTGTTGCAACGATTTTCGAGGCATCAAAATTTTTGGCACTAGAAGGAGGGCTGAGAATTTTTGTCTATTGGAGTCTTTTCAATTTTAATATTTTATTTATTGTGATGGCTCCTCTTAAACTTCCAATTTGGAGTTGTATCCATGGACTTGCATCTTCCAATACTCCACCTGACGTGGTAAGAATCTTGTCTCAGGTAAAGTTCAATGGTAAGAGAAATTATTCTACTTTTGATCATGTCTTTCAATTTATTCAAAATGTTTCAGATTATGATTTTCAAGGAATTGGTGAAGGCATCTCATGCAGAATTTTTACTCTCACGTTTGTAGCAAAAGCCAGAAGCTGTTGTAGAACTCTTCCAGTTGCTTCAATCCACAACTGGGATCAATTTGTTACAATTTTTATATGTAAATTTGACAGCTATGATTATGAACAGGTATGTGAGGAAATTGAATATCTACGAAAGTTTGAAAATGAGTCTGTTAATGATTTTAATATTCGATTTGATTTGAATTGCTTAAGATTTAAAGACGAAGATAAACCTACAGAAGAAGAATCATTAGATTGGTTTTAATATATTTGTTCTCTTCCAACCATTCCCAATCCATATCAAATTAATTCAAGCTTTGTTCCATCCCCTTCTAACATAAATGAGAATCCCAATTTGGATGTGCAAATAAATTGTGATGAAGTGGTTTCACAAAGCTTAGAAGATATTTCTAATCAAATCCAAGAAGACAACAACAACAATTTTGGAGAAAGAGTTGCCTTAGAATCTGAAATTTACTCTGGGGTCAATTCAGAAAATGAGATCGCAAATTAGCAAGTACAAGCAGCAATCAAAGTAAATAAAATACAAAATGCTGTACAAATTTCTGAATTTCTCCATGATGAGAAAATGCCGAAATCACAGCAACAAAGTAGCCTTCTTCAAGAAAGCATGAGCACACAAAAGAATGATTTAGAATCTGAAATTTACAATGAGCATAATGCACAAAAAGTTCTCAAACAGAGACAATTTTAAATACATTGTTTCAGGTTCACATTTTTTGCTTTATCCGGATATTTTTAATGATGGTAATTTTTCCCCTCTTGGTATTAATGATATTTCAGAAATTAAAGAGGATGATTTAAATGAATTACCAATAAATTTTTATCAAGATAAATAAACAATTGTTGATCATTCTTTTACCACTAATGAACATGAAATTCTTGTTCCTCCTTGTTTTGATATATTGGATAAGATCGAAGGGAATTCTAGAAAATCTTGTGAGGTCATTTATGATAATTACTCTCATATTGAGGATGTTGATTTCAATTTTTGTGAAGAAAATCCTCATGACAAAATTCAAATAACATCTGAGGATGATGAACATTTCAATTTAGAAAATATTCCAACATATCCTCATTTTAGAGTAACAAATTATCTTCATGATTTCACGATTCAAGAAAACATTCCATTCTATGATTCATATCATAATCAAGCTCCCATTCATACTCATAATCATAATTCGTTTTCTAGTTCACAAGTTGGAATTCGAAATTACTCAAGTTCCATAATTTTGGCCAATCCTTGTGAAAAAGAAATCATTTCAAAACAATCCCAGTTGTGCTGTAACATTAGTTGTAAAAATAGTGATTTGATTTTAGTTTTTCTTTCACACTTATTTTGTTTAAATTTAGATTTATTTTTTTATTTTATTTTTCAGAATTTTAACACTTTATGCTGCCATATTGAGGAGTTTACTGTCAAACACTCAATTGATGAATTGCTTTATTGGGAAATTGAATTTTCATGCTATAACCATGAACATCAAAAGTTATTAACATGTCAATATCAATTGATTTTCATTTCTTATCAGAAGCTTCTATTTCCTCAAAGACAATCTCAACTAGAGGATATATTTTTACAATCTGGCCAGCATTTTAATTCAATTAATAATTTTCAATTGTATTTAACAGATTTGCATTCATTCTTCATTAATTCATTTGAAAAATATTTGGAAACTTTTTCTTCGGGGGAGATTGTTAACAATTTACTATTTGTATATAACAGTAATGATTTTTTCCAGGCCTTTGAATTTAAAACCTCATCTTCACAGTCTAGCCTGTTATCTCTTCCTTTGAACGTTTCCCAATCCTTAATAGAAATCCATCTAGATTTCTATGATCCAATTGGTATTCAATTGGAAAGGAAATTTCAAGAGAATGAGATTTTAATTAAGTTGCTAACAATAACTGTAAATTCTACTCACAGATTCAATTTCCTTAGTTCAATTAGATTTGTATTTTTATTACTAACATTTGAATTGTACATACATGCGGGAATAAAAATGAGAGAATGGTTACACTAGAAATATGACTATACCTAGTCATTTTCATGTATATGGTTAGAATATGAGTAGAATTAGTTTAGTTAGTTTGTTTTATGTAGTTAATTTATTTTTAATCGTTCTGTAGATAGAATAATAAAACAAAGCAATCAGCCATTTTCATACATGTTCAGTGAAATCATTTTCTCCTTATCATAAAGTTTTAATTATTATTTTCCTTTTTAAATTTCTTGCAGCAATACCTCTACTCTGCCTATTTTGAATAATGTCTTGATTAAATTTAATTGAAGTTGCACATGGCATAAATCACCTCAAAGCCACTTTTCTTCATTTCGGGATTTCCTTCTAGGATTTTCTTTTAAAATTTATATGGTAAGGATTTGAGGATATAAAAGCTTCATGATCCCATTATCCCATGAAATGTATGACTGTCTATGATAAACTTAATTTTGACTCAATCATTATTAGTCAGTCTAATCTTTCGTGGTAATCATATGAAGTTCATATTATCTCCCTCGAAATTTGTAAGCTGACCTTAATGATGTCCATTTTGCTGTGTGCACACATTCAGATTTGTTTTAACATTTTCCCACAATTATTGGCTCTATCCCATTCTAATCTTTAGTTTATTATTTGATGCTGCAATATGCATCATATTTATTTACTAAAGGCATTATTAAACAGTCACTATAACAATACATATTTCTCTCAAGTTAATTCAAAATGAGCAGAGGTAATAAATTATTGTTTCAATTCAAAAGGGAAGACTATTTTCATATTTATTTCTGGTAAATTTTATATTTCCTGGACATGAATAAACAAATTTTATTTAGGCTGATTGCTCACTCCGATTTATAATAAATAATGAGTTGATTTTGAGCAAAGCTAAAATTTTGATAAATCAAAGGAAGAATTTGAAGATTTATGAGGTAAAATCGATAGAAATTTTCCTTCCAAGTACGCATCTACAAGTTCATTTTCATCTATTAGTAGCTTCTATTTTTCTTAGTTTATTTTTATTCTTGTTCTATTTTAATTTGTAGGTTTTCATTTGTTTTCAAAACTTGAAGTAAGCAGCAAACCCATTTCAAATTTGCAACAGGTTGAGGGAAATTTTACTTTTGATTCATTAGAATTTAAGCATTTTTAATTTTATTCTTATTCACTTAGAAAACCCAATTGAAATTTCAAGGAATATCATAAGACCATTTGCATCATAAGATTTCATCAGAAGTAGTTCTTAGCATAACAAATTATTCATAAAAGACCTCCGATGTATTATCTTACTCATATGCCATATCGCATTTCACATATCTGAGGTTTGCAGTTGAATATACTTCCATTATCATGAAACAACAATCTCCGATAAACAACTTTACCGATATTGCGATGACCACATAATTCCGGACCCGATATGAAATTCAAATCAAATTCATAAAAAATATTGCGTCCGTTCAATCGCAATAATGGTAGGAGCATAACTTTAAAAGGACCGATGTCTTGGATCCGATATGTTATCAAATTTTCATCATAAAATTATCGGGTCCACTCTTCATCGCATATCGGCATGTTGAGAATTGTTATATCGTGTGCTTGAGATTTCCGATCGCGATCACTGCTTAGCCACGTCATTCATTGCATATCAGCATCACAACAATCATATTGTGTTACATCGGGTGCTTAAGGTTGCCGATCGCCGATTTTCGTCATCCATCGCATTGCCGATATCGCAATTGCTTCCTTGCATTTTTATTCATGGCCATATCACTATTCCAAATTTGCAATGTGCAATGTGAAAAATACAAATCGCGAGATACGGTGTGCGATGTGCAATTTGTGAAATAACTGTCCCCAATCCCTGATATAACATTTCTTAATGATGTGATTGCTTCATTTCATTGCACATGTTCTCATCGCATGTTCTTAATCGGCAATTTGCCATTGCAATCTTCGATACGATAGCTTCCAATGCATGCCTCTAAGCCATTAAGATTTAATCAATATATGACATAGTAACAAAAGTGAAGTCTTGCAAATTAAACTTGAAGCATGGTGAAGAAACATGTGATGTGAATCATCCGATATGACGATTTGTTATTTTAAAAGCGAGCTTGGGTAACCACTAGGCGAAAAAAGAAATTGATGACAAATTTGCAGCACACAAAAATCATTTCAATTTATCATACATTTTAGTTTTAAATATATAATTCCATAATTAAAAAATGGAATTCAAGACCTCTCTATTTTCATATTTAAATTTTATTATCTTGGATTTGGTCTTGATTCTGGACAATTTATAAAATCATGGAGTTTATATGAAACTTATAATATTTTGAGAAACATTTGTTACTACAAATTCGCATTCTCATTTCTGATGCATTTGTTTTAATTTCAACTCCCTTGAGAACTAAGCATTCCATTTTTACATTTTACTGCTTGCTTAGTGTAAATAAAATAAATAATGATTTTGGGTTATAGGATTTTAGTTAGTTTGACTTCTTCATTTTTTAATGATAATTAAATAAGAAGTTAGCTAGTTTGGAGAAACTGATACACTTCAGGTAAGATCAAAAGAAATTATCGAATGGTAAGATTCATGTACCCACTTTCATTAATTTCCATTTCATTGCTATAGTTTCAGTTTTGTTTTTCTGATATATAAATCTGTTTTGCAGCGCTTCATAAAAGCTTCCAATTCTACATCAGATCATATTTTTGAAGTCCATACTCTTCTCCTGGCTTAATTTCAAGAAGCAGTGATAATCATTATTGAAACAACCACATCAGGAAGTCTTTGAACTTTTAGTTTGTTTGTCTAAGCATTCCTTTTATTAGAAAATGATCAAGATGATGCGTTGAAACAAGAAGATTGATACGAGATAGAAAGTTTTCATTGTGGCTGAATTTTAACGTCACTGCTATCCAAAAAGCCTAAAATACTTACAACCCTGCAAGGTATGATTTTCATAAATCTCAACATAAGAAGAATTGTTTAGAGAATCTTCGGCAAAATCACATCATCAATCTTTTGTCGACGCGTTTTGAACCAACCAGTATAGTTCATCGTCAGGACAAGTTGAAGAACCGATACAGAATTAGGTTATTTTAACCCTTCTATATTACCCTATATTCGATTTGAGTAATTTTTAATCCTTGGTATATATTTTTACTCATATATCCTAATTCGAATAATATAATTATAAAATAAAATAAATTATTGTATTATTTTTAGGAATTTAAATTGATTAAGGTAAAATAAATAATTATTAAATAAACAAAAATATGGGAAAGTTAGTTGTATATATATATATACATATTTATTAATAAATAATTATATTTAGTTATATATATTAATGATTTACTAACATATTTCTATA
>APFE030156595.1:0-15444 GCA_000404065.3 Pinus taeda
TTAATTATGTCATACCATATAATGAGATATTAATGTGAACAGAGAACCAAAGAATCTACATGAGAAAGCAATGAGGAACTAATGAATGCACCAGACTTTAAGTTATACTAACATTATTCTGTTGTCAAGAATCCGATTGTTGTAGCTTATTGCTAAGAATATATCTGTCCTTAGATACCAATTGGATAGCTAATTAAAGAAAAACTGCAATGTGATGTGAGTCACTAGATGATCCAATCCATCCACTAATTCACCTTTCAAATGATCATTGAATGCAAGATAAGGAGTACTAATGGTCTAGATTCTATCAGTCACGGAGATGTGGTTCAATATCCACCAAAAGTCGAAGAAGTGCTTCAAGTCTCGTGACTAAAGAATCTTTTTCCTATTACAAGATTACAGTCAATCCTATGGAAAGTATAGTATCTACAAAGTGGATGCCTTTTAACCAGTTAAGGCCCATGAAGAAACTGATCATGAATAGTCCTCATGACTGGACAACATAATCGCATAGTGGAGCTTTCTAGATAAACCCACGTAAACCTTTTTATGAAGGAAAACTAGTACTATCGGATGATTTATTATATGCTTTGAACAAAGTCATATGACCAAGCAAAGTAAAAAAATAAAGTGACATTGTCCTTTTAATCACATTCAGTTACTATTTTCATGTCATGCGTTAATTTATGACAATAAAAAAAAGTTGTCTTGATGTTTAGTTCAGTAATTTAATATGATATATGGTGAAGTAATGATATATATGACATAAAATTATGAATCAAGCATAAAAATATTTCACACCATAAAGAAGAGACACTGCCATCCGACCCAAAACCGGATCGGATGACAGGGAAGGTTATTCCTCCCCAACACAAAAGAATAATCATTTTATTAATTATATGGTTTGCCTGCAAGCGCAGCTGCGAAGGCAACACCATTGCAAATCCTTTAAATTTCAATACAATTAGGCGAATTGCCTGCCTAAGATTTGTAAACTTGTCGAGAAATCTGTCCATACTGATCAACCTCATATGGTGATTTGAAACATTCAGACCCCTGCAATCTTGCGATATACACTTACAAATTTACAGACTTTGTTATATAGCTTCGCATGATCAGGGGCACCTCCGGTGTTCAAAATCTGAAAAAACAAAGCGGTACTAGATCCGCAGAATTAACAGACAATGAAATGAGTGTACCCCACTGATGTAAATAGATTATCAAACGCTGAGCGCAATAGCGAAATAAAATATAGATGTGGAGGTATGATTAACTGAAAAAGATTCATCTATCTACAGAAAGATTTATTCACCCATTGATTAATTGAATCCATGGAAAGCTACGCGCGATTCGAGATAGATGTGTTATCAACAAGATTTGTTCAGGACGAGATGTTGGTTCATGAATACAGCGTAATTTACAAAGCTACTAATCAAAATCACTGAATGAACCACCAATTTAAAACTTGAGTAGCAAAAAAAAAAACATGGATATGCTACGTTGAAGCTCATCTCAGCCCAAATTTCTTTTTCCACCGCCTCATTGGGCTTTGCTCGAGCCATAACTCCAAATGATATACCATCAAGGCCTCTTTGTCTGACATCAAGAAGCATCTTTATCCTAGTAAAACCAACTTCTTCAAAACCCACTATAAGAGAATCCATCAACACATTTGGAGAGTGGAATTCCATCAGAAGAAAACTAAGCCATAGAATAGATTCAAGAGACGATCTCAATTATAAGAATAGGAGGATAACCACAAGATAAAATTGCCATGAGATGCATGCTCTCCACAATAATGCACTAACTTAGAATTCAGAAAATAGATATCCACTTAATACATGAACCATAAGTCAAATGATAACTCGAGCGCTTATCCCTTCAAACAATTAGCCAATGATTTTTTTATGCAATGTAACAAGATTACTCAATGCCCTTAACCTTTCAAGACATGCCAAACACGAAAAATGCTTGCCAAGGTGCTCAAGATAACAATGATAATAGAAAATGCAACCAATGTTTCTTATTCAAGTAAGAAAATCCCAATGATCATTCAACTTAGGAGATGTCTAACATAATCAAGAAGACCTTCAAATCTCCTTAAGTGCCAATATAAAGTTATCTTTCAATAATGTGTTAGAATTATACCAAACTTGTCCAACATTATATCTCTTATCTAATGCAAACAGTGATTGCTCAGCAAGCATATAAATGCTCTTATACAACTAGGAACCTTCAAGATATACCATTGAAAAGATGCCAAAAAAGAGATATATTCGTTTAAATCAACAAGTCCCTTAGTTACTTAACACTTTTAATGCCAATAAAACAAAAAGGCTTTCAGCCTTAGTGCAAAATTAGGAAAACCTAGATGGCCAATTTCTGAAGAGATCTTTCAAGCTGAACTACAAACTGTAAGCAATTTGATAAGTCCTTCGTGACAAGCTACTAAAAACAAGAATTCTGATATGCTTTATGTCAATACCCACTTGTATATTTTAAAAGAGAAGAAATAGTGTTGTTAACGAACTTGTCAAGATTATGTCAAAGTGATAATCATATGGTTAGATGAGCAACACCTTTAAGATTTTCAAATGCCAATGTGAGACTGTCTTTTAATGAGACAAGAGAGTAATACCAAGGCTATCTTTTAATGAGACGAGAGTAATACCAAGGCTATCCAATGAAATGCTCAACAAAATACCTCTTATCCAATGCATATAACCTTATGAGTAAATGAGAGCACTTTAAAGCAATGTATTCAGAATTTCAAATGACACAAATGAGTATCTTCAGGACAGCAGAGAATTACTTATGCTTCAGTAGAAGAGCAGTAAATAATTTTAGGACAGCAGTGAGCAATTTCTTATGTTAAATAGTCAAAAATATTTTAGATTTGCTTATTTCTTTCTCTGTTTGGATTAGAGGGAGAACAAAGGAAGTATGCTTGTGCCAATGATGAGATTCAAATTTCTAAAATGCTTATGCTAGTCAATAAAGGACTTATGAGCAAGACAAATAATACATCAAGGAGTTTAATAATTCTATGATATTATATTCCTTGATTAAGAAAAATCATAAATTGTCAATTGAGTTTATCAACTATGAATGAGAAAAATACTTTGTGATATGTGAATTTAAATTGTAAATTTAAATACTATGTGATCAGAATTACAACATCAAATTGTAAATTTTCAGAAATTTTCAACTCAAGAAGGGAATTGTATAAAGCCTCAATTTAGATAGATAACATGGAACAGCCAAAAGCGGATTGCACGCACCTCTGAATTCCGAGGCCCTCAGAACACCATCCAAGGAAACAATACATAACAATCCCATGGTTGAAAACAAGGCCATATTCTAATAAAAGGAAAAGTATCTCATAGGCACCATATTAACCATGTAACAAGAACATGGCGACACATAATTAATACATGAAGAAGCACAACCTAGATTCGAGGCACACATAAAGTACATACGCATTTTATGTATCACCCGAGCCTCTTACGGGCTATGAAATTCACCTTGCTTCCCATACACCTTCATTTTTAGTACTTTTATCATTAAATTGAGTGCATAAACTTATTAACATACTCCAGGGATCTGTTTTATGTTTTGGGCACGCCATTGTCATTATCAATGAACTAATAATACCAAAGAGTAGCGGTATCAAATAATAAATCATTCTTATATGAGCCACCCGCAAACCTCAACAAACTATAATTGCATAGAGAAGATGAGATTAATGAGAATTTTACCAAGTTGGCTAGTCCACGTGTGTGTAGGCAACGAAAGAAGTTAGAAGAAACATATAAAAAATGGAAAATTCAAAACTTATGAATAGAACATTCTCAAATACCAAACACTCTTAACATGCTTAGATAGTAGCATATCAAGCCAGAAGACTATAAACAGATTGACCATGCTCTGCAAGATTTGGGAAAGTATCAAAGCATTAACGCAAACCATTCTCAGATTAACAATTTTATGCAAAGCAAGTTAAACTCCAGATACATGCGAATCAATATAGGCAGATAGCATGGAATTCCCTGAGAACGGATTTTGAACCTATACAAAAAATGAGAAACAGCCACAACTTATTAGGACCTTCATTCAATAAAAGAATGCGAGATAAATTTCTAAGGGACCACCTCTAAAATAGAAAAGTGCCAAATTCTATTAACGAAGAGACATCAGATAGGTAAGAAAATTCATAAAATATAATTTGAAGAGAAGATCATCAATGATTAAAAAGGATAGTAAAGTAGCAAAAGAATTATGTGAGAGCCCAACTTATACTATGCAGATACTTTAGTAATCAAATATTGGGAAACTTATATCAAGTGCAGTCCAAAATACCAGTCTTTAATTCCAACAAAAGTCAGAAGAACGTATTTCTGACCAATATGATGGAAAATAAAAAAAAGAAATGGCATGTGAACAGTACAGACTGGAGGTTAATAGGATCTCCATAAATGAAAAATACAAAAGAAGCATTACGACAAGAAAATGCATGTCGCTTTTTCTCCATTTTTACACGAAATTGCCAAAAGAGCCCACAAAAATTATATCATGATCGTCGATAATTGTTCCTTGGAAAGTTTAGTTAACAGATGAATAGAAAGAACATTGTAATGTCTCAGATTTGATGCCAAATGTACCAGCTCACAATGAACACAATCAGCGAAATCGTAAACAGATAAAACTCTGATAATTGAAACTCGTAAGCGGCCAATGCAGATCTGTAAAGATACAGTAAGAACACGAATTCCTAATAAGCACGGAGTTCTGTTTAGGCCAGGAGCTTTGCCACATCAAAATCCAATTGGATACAAAGCAGAATACAAAAAAGCAGAGATTACAAATAACTCAAATCACTCCCTTAAGTCAGAATGCCTTGAAGTGTTTCAATTTTTTAAAAAAGACTAACAAACTATTACATATTGTAAGCAATACGCTATATCGTTCACTTAAGCTTTCTCAATTTATACACAGCAGTTCATTACAGAACCCCTGCGGCCTGATTCAAACAATCAAAGACATAGAGAACCCACAAAATCACAGATATCAAAGAACTAGTTGACTCTGACAGACCAAATGCCGAAATTGCCCTGCGGGGTCATTTTCCTTTTATAATTATTTTCACAGAGTGATTTATACAAGAAAATTTTCTTGGAATGTATGCTAATGTTCCTCAAACATCTAAACAAATCCATGCAAATTGAAACCCTTATGGACTACACAGTTCAACATAGATTTTCCCCTTCCATAAACAATGTTAAACCCCAAGAAATGTCACGAAAACCCACTGGCACATACCTGTCAAACAGTGCAGCAAATTCTGGAAATTATCGAATGGTGGACTTCAAAGACTATAACAGTTGACAATTCATTGTTCTGGTACTCTAATTATAAACAAGATGCCGCTGAAAAACAATTAATTGCTCTGGAACTCTAATATATAAACAAGATTGCCGCTGAAAAAGAACGCCAGACATGCATGGGAACAAGCAACTAAGAGCAATACTGAGATCAGAACATCCAACTAAGAGCAATACTGAGATCAGAACATTCATTTTCTTATGATTGTTATGTTTATTCCTTAGTGTTTTAGGACCAATTATTACGTATTCCTTCTATGAATTAATATTTGCAACAAATGCCTCAGAACTGAAATGATAAACAGTCTACAGTGAAAGTCACAGTGAGGGGAATTGGGCCTTAAAGGGCTGCAGTTATTCTTCAAAGGTTAATATACCAAGGTGGGAAACCTCTGTATACCTCAAAAAAGTCCTCAAACCTTCCCAAAAGGGCACAATATACTTGGCAACCACAAAGAACTAGTACTGAAATGCAATGCAAAGGTGCCACTGAGCTTATTGCTGTAGCATTCGCTGATGCAGACTGCAATCTCAAGGTTAGTCACAAAAAAATTTGCTAGGAACAAGAACCCGTGGACAAGGATAAAAAAAAACAAAATGAACCCACCGTAACTACTGCCAAGCATACATTTAGTTTACTTATCACTCATAAGAGGATTAGTCAAGAGTAATTTCTGAAAGCAAATTTTATGCCAAGAGTAAAACACTAATTATATCAGAAGGTGGCAATTCTATAACAGACCTCTGTAAAACCAAATCAGCCCACTAGCACAAAACCACAAAGCCCTGCAGCCCTTATTTCAAAGGCTGGTGTACTACTCTAAGTGACCAGGTAGCAGTGTTTCAGCTATGCAACCCTTCCAAAGAGGAAAGTAATCTCCTGCAACCACAGAACTTAAGCCCTGGCCAATTTTAATGTGCTCATCCTCTGAAGGTGATGCTTCAGATTCTGAGAAAATTCCTTAAAAAGGGACATGGCAAGGATCAAGTAACAATTTTTAGCCCACAAATCAATAGCTCCTACAAAAATGCAACGCTATCCTGCAATTACAAAGCATTAGTTCTGCAATTTAACACAAATGAGTAACAATGGACAGTAGCCTTAAAACAGCCCTGCAGAACCGTGATGGCAAATTTTGTAAGAGCAAACAACTGTCAAACCCTCAAGATTTTGTTAGGCCTGTACAAGATCAGATTAGTATCAATTGTAATGAACTTGTGACCCCTTCCAATGCATGCAGCTAGGATATCTTGGACTGTTAGGCCAACGGCCAGGGCCTATTAACCTTGAGACCTTTACAACTGCCTGATGAGCTCAATAACCAGTCTTTAACCTGCGGCCAGACACAAAATTGGTAATTTTGGACCCAAAAACCCTAGACATCTAGGGTTTCTGAGAGTTAGAACCCTTAGATCTGAGATATCCACCTGCGAAAAATAACCTGAACACCCTAGACGTCCATCCAAATATATAAAAATAAATAAAATAGGCTATAAATCAAGGAAGGAAATAATAAACAAAAGTTAGAGGAAAATTATTTTGAAATTTAAAATTTACAATAAAAATCCATCCCCATTCTACGATGGAATTCCAATTTTAGATGATATGCCCTGCAGCCCAAGGATCATCGCTCAAATCACATATGCCAAGGACCAATACCAACAGTACTAAAATAGTCACAACGAACTAAAAATAACACTAACAAATACTCAGCCACTACCCCTTCAAATAACACGCGCAATTTCACTAGCCAATGGTGCAGACGGTCTTGTGCCATCTAACACCCCATCTTCAGATCCAGTGAAGCAGATAGATCAACAAATGGAGACAGACAACTTCCGCTTAGAGGCCTTGTTATCAGGGACTAAAAGATTGTGCTTCTTTACAAAGGAATTGCACGTAGTAATAAAACATATACCATACACAGCCCACTACCGAAGAAAATATAATTAACCTTATAATTTACAGAGTGAAACATCCGCTGAGAAACATGTTACCAGAGGGACCATAAATGATACAACATCCCCTTTCACCGGCAAGGCAATGTCCAGTTAAGTGTGTTTAATAATAGAAAAATTTAATACATAAAAAAATTAATACATCTCTCATGAAATTAATAAATATCAAGAAATACACAAAAATTTCAACATAAAAATGCCCATAGGCCCTAGGTGTCCCGCTCTGATACCATATCTAACAGCCCAAAATACGAATGTCTAATTAACTTGTTAACATTAAATTTAAACGCTTACCTAAACTTACTTGTGGTAGAAATAGGCTTACCGCAACAGGGTTTTGGGGATGACTCTCCTCCCAACCGTAGGCTCAATTGCGCAGGATTCTGCTACAACTGGCCACCCTCGAGCCCTCAATCAACGACTACTACCAGTATTGCTAAGTCTTGGTATCCCATTCTCCCAAGAGAATGCAAGATAGAACCTCTGAATGATGGAACCCCCTCCATCCTCCTCATCAGTCCTTCAATAGAAAAAACATTGGAAGGGAAACCACATGCACACCCTCCATGTGTCTGCATGCCACATGCCCACCCTCCAAGTGTCGGCATGCTAATTTTTTGACAATTTCCTTATTTTATTTATTTTTATTATTTTTTGTTATTTTGGTAATTACTATTTTTATTTTTTATTACTTATCATTTTTATTTATTTATTATTTTTATTATGATTTATTTATTATTATTCATTATTTTTATTATTACTTATTATTTTGTATTATTTTTATTAGTTATTATTATTTATTATTTATTAAGTGGTTTTATTTATTATTATTCATTATTTTTATTTATTATTTAATATATTATTTTTGTATTTATTTTATAATTCTTATTATTATTATTTATTATTAAGGAGGGATGTTACATAACAGGTGAATGATCTTTTATTACCAATTGTTATTTGAAATCATTTTAGATCGCATAACGGAAAGATTACATCCCGGGTTAGTTTAGAATTAGATATTTTTGTTCATTAGAATACAATTGCATGTTGTTAGATTAGATTTAGAATAAAAGCATTTTACTTAGGAATTATTAGAAAAGAAATATCAATTCTCAACACACACACACATATATTGAGAAACTATACCCAGTCAGACCCACTATACCAAACGGAAAAGGAGATGCTAACCAAGATCCGGACCGGGTGGGTATCCCCCTTGTTGTAGACTCGATTTTTGGGGCTTCAACACTTTCTTATCTTGTTTCCTTCCTCTAGTTGAGCTTTTAGTTTGGTAGCTTCTTATTTGAAGGCACATTCCATTTTGTCCAATAGATCTTGTTGATCTCTAATTTTATCTGTAAGCCTTTTAAATTTTGCCTCTATTTGATATCTTTCTTGCTCACCCATAAGAGAAAATTCAATTGTTTCACTATCACTTTCATCATCTTCAAATGGATAGAGAAATGTATCACCAGAGGATAACGAATTCATACCTAATAGTTCTTTTGCTTATTCATCTTCATTCTGAAGTGACTATGAAACTGAAGTGTTTCTTCCACATATTCTCCAATCAATTCTCCCACTTTCATAGTTCCTTTGAGATGTCTTCTTCTTCTTAGGCGCTTTCTTCTTAAGCTTCTTTCCCATTGTTCTACAGATCTCCTTCAAGCGATCAAGCTTCTACCAAAGGACCTACTCTGATACCAATTGTTGGAAATAATATTGAGGGGGGGGGGGGGGGGGGGGGGGTGGTGTTGAAACAGTATTATCAAATCAAACACTTTTCATTTCCATACTTAGATTCATATATGCTACTTTAGTTAAGGGAACTCGCATGTACACGCAACTGTGTCTAATGCAACTAGCGTATATCCAGTAAACTTATGATTTAGTTTATTCATTAAATGTTGATCTTTAATTAGTGCATCAGAACTTCATTAATCATATGAATGGTCAACAGGTGCAATAAAACAAAACAGATCATCACACACAAGAAGCACACATGAACACCATGATATAAGGTGGAAACCCAATTTGGGTGAAAACCACCTGCTGCAATTCGTCTCTATCTTCTTTTAATAAGAAAATTCCTTTTATAATATTTCTGTACTGATGCAATCTTATACCAGTATGTAGGCTTCTACCTGCAAACGGCTACTACCTTCTCTCATTCTACAGCTTCTCCTGGAAGGGAGCTACCACCCCCGTAGCACTTGTACTAGATGATGTACTAGTATGTAGGTGTTGACCTACAAAAGGCTACAACCTTCTCTTTCTTCCTCTAGGTACCACGTTTCATAAATTTTCAGACTGGATACTCTTGAAGAACAACACCATAATCTAAAGGCCACGTTTCATCCAATTTTCATACTAGACCCATTAATATCATTGAAGCACACAATCAATCAACAGTGGCATCATCAATCTTTGAATCACCCAATACTGAATCACTGAAACCTTGTCAACAAACTGCAGTCATCAGAACGCAGAGCAGAACACAAAACTCTGCAACAGTGTTTAGATCTAACTGTATCATAAAAAATCATGCATCAGAGTGCATACTCTACTTGGAAGAGCCGAACCAGTGTGTATACGCAACTTTACCAAAGCGAACCAGCGTATATGTCATCAAATACTTACTTATAACTTTGCTGCACTTCCTGACTTCATACATACCCAGATCATTACATATACAAGGATAATACGTGTGTTAGCACCCAGATCTAGTTCATCAGATCACATAAAGATAAGTCATTATGATTAGATCTCTTCCATCAACACTGAAGCTAAACCCATTCAACCAATCTAAATATGCAGAATACTGACACTTGTAAACAGTCACTAGAACTCAGACTTTGCATCATCAACCAAAATCACCTATAACTTCAAACATCATAGTTTATTTGGTATACGCTATTCAGATGTATATAACCTGTGTATGTACGCACTTTTATCAAAGTCAACCAGCATGTACTTATGTAAATATTCATTCATGATTTGCAACTATTCCAAACTTGAGTTATACCCAGACCATAATATTTACAGAACATTACATGCGTCAGTATGCAGATCTAGAATAAGCATGATCAAACCTTATAGATATGATTCATTCTAAGCCATTAGATCCTGATCTATCCTTAGATCTTGTTCTCCATCAACTGCTGAAATTCCTCCTTAGCTAAGATCAAGCAAAGCATCATGAACCCATAACCTGCATACTAGATCTCATACTTCATCAGATATTCGAGACTTACTTCATGCCTTTTCCTAATGATCTTCTTCTCATTTTATAGCCTTAGGCCTTACTCAATACCATGGTCCAAAACCATAGAGAATCAATACCATGGACCCAATACCTGGGTTCAACACTTCGGACGAGATATCATGGTCCAAATACCAAGGACTATGGACCAAAATAAGTTTTCCCACATGTACGCACTTTTCCTTGAATGAAAGTGTGTGCATATGTATACGCGCCTTTTGATCATAGAAACCGTGTGTATACGCGACTTGGTTAAGAGGAACCCGCGTATATCTCTTTTTCTTTCATTCTAAGAGTCTGAACTGAGATCTTCCATTTGAGTGAGTTGCCATCAAGGACAACACTTGTATCATAATGCCAATAGTCTCCCCCTTTGGACTTCATGGCAAAGTTATCTTTCCATACTGAGAACTGTCATCTTAATGAGTTGTCATTGTTCATTATATCTGAACTGATTCCTTTGAGTTGCCCTACATCCCATGTATTCTGTCACATCTAATATCTCTTCTATAGATTCATCTAGTTATATATTAGTGAGTTGTTCTGCTACAAGTGGGTTTCCATCAAGTACAACACATGCATCATAATGCTAACACACACTTCTATAGAGTGCAATGAACATTCATTCTTAGGATGATTTCTAGTGCACCTGGGACAAAAAATGGCCAAATCCCTCTCAGCTTCCTCTTGTTTCCTTTTGATATGCAAGGTATCAATTTGCATGGCAAGAGTCTGCCTCACCTCGCTCTTGAAATCTTCCAATCGATTCTCAAACTCGTTTCTAAGGGATGAACTAGATGAGGATGTACTGGCCAAAGGTTGACTTCCCCTACCTCTCTTTCTAGCTGACCTGGAATGGTTTCTAAACACAATCTTTATGTCATTTTAAGGTAGTTGGTAGATGTCTCCCCTAGCCAGCAAATGGAGGGCATCTAGAAGGTCTTCAAGGACCCCTCTGAGCAGTACCAACTTTAGAGATTCAGGGTCAAGTGTGCACCTGGCACTTTTATAACTGAGTTGAAACCTCTCTTCATAGTCTTCTAAAGATTCATCACTACCCATGGTCATTCAAAATATCTCTTCCTTAGTATCCTTTGACTTGCAGTAGTCCTGGTATTTGTTGTCAAAGGCTTGCTACATCTAAGCCCAAGTTGTGATACTATTTATAGGTAACACGATGAACCAGTGCAAGGCTGCATCCTTGAGGGTAGAAGGGAACAATTTCAACTTCTGCTTGTCTTCTGCATAGTCATAGTTTTGACAGAGAACAACAAATTGAAATAAGAAAGTATCAAGATCTTCTGTAGTCAGTCCATGGAAGTGAGGTAAGGCTGAAGAAATTATGTTTTTCATTTTTGTGTCCCCATTTGTCTCTCAGATAGGAAAGGCACCTTCTATTATTTCCCCATTTCCTCTAACGTTTCTATTTTCAGCCATGGTCTTAGGAGGAATGGTTTCTTTCTCTTCTTTTGTTATAGGATCTCTGTATATCTCTGGAGGTTCACCTATAGGTTCTTCTGGATCACTGCCACCAAATAAGAGAGAAGGGTGACTCAGTGATGTGGTGGGAGTGTTGGGTAGGAATTTTCCTGAATTGTCTCCATTCCTACGAGGCATGAAAGGAAATCTCTTTTTTGGGTGATATTTTTGTTTCTTTTTCTGCTTGTACCTGCAAAAACTGAAATGGATTGAACAACAATTGCAACTAACTGAAATGAATCTACTTTGCTGAAATGAAAATTGGAGAATTGGAATGAAAGTAGGAAATGCCTAATTTACACTTGTTGAAATGAAATTGCAGAATTGAAATGAAAGTAGGAAATTCTTAATCTATGCTTGCTGAAATGAAATTGCAGAATTGAAATGAAAGTAGGAAATGTCTAATTTATGCTTGCTAAAATGAAATTGCAGAATTGAAATGAAAGCAGGAAATGCCTAATCTATGCTTGCTGAAATGGAATTACAGAATTGAAATGAAACAACTACTCTATGTTGGAAATAATACTGAGAGGGGGGGTGAATCAGTATTATCAAGTCAAATATTCCTTTTTCAAAATCAAATTATATACGCTACTTTCGTTAATTAAACCCGCGTATATACACAACTATGCAGAAGGAAACCCGCGTATACAACTCAAACTTTTAATTTACTTTATCTTTCTGATGATGATTGTTAATCTGTGTTTCAGAACCAAATAACCAGTAACCAAAAGCAGTAAAACAAAGCAGAAAGACAATCACACACAAGAACACAAGATATAAGGTGGAAACCCAATGTGGGTGAAAACCACCTGCTGCAATTCGTCTCTATCTTCTTTTAAATTAGAAACTTCTTTTACAATGTACTGGTGCAGTCCTTTATCAGTACGTAGGCTGCAACCTGCAGAGAGCTACAACCCTCTCTCTTTCGCCAGCTTCTCCTGGAAGGGAGCTACAACCCCCTTTAGCTCTTGCACTAGGCAAGATACTAGTACGTAGGTGTTGGCCTACAGAAGGCTACAACCTTCTCTTTCTTCCAGGGACCACGTTTCATAAATTTTTAGACTGGATCCATGAACATCAATCAATCATCAACCATTCTCCTTTTCACCAATTAGATTTGAATCAAGTAAATACTTTTCTAACAGTTGTACCCAAAACACAGTACCAGAAACCACACACCAAAAACTGAACCCAGAACACAGCAGCAATAAACAGAAGCAGCTATATCACAACTCAAAACATATACGTTATTTCAATAACTTGAAACATGTGTGCATACGCTTCTGTGTTTGGAACAACCTGCATATACGCTATTTTCATTTACTGAACCAACGTGTATACGCGCCTTCGCTTCACTGAACCTGCATACAGATCTATAAAGGATAATTTGCTCTTTCAGATATTCAAACACTAGTTAACCTAGATTATCAGTGTTATAGATCAAGCAAGCGCCACATATAACAAACCAAAATCATACAAATATACTATCATTCAAGCTTAAACATTATGACCCATCAATAGAACTTATCCTTCTATTTGTGCCAAGGTTCCTCATTCATTCAGTTCCAGATCTGCACCATGACCCAATTACCAGTATTCCAGATCTACCACTTTATCAGATATTCGATAATAATTCAGATAATCATTTGCCACATGACCTCCTTCCTCTTTTATAGTCTTAGGCCTTCCACAATACCACAGACCCAATACTTGGGATCAACACTTCTGACGAGGTACCATGGTCCAAAACCATAGGTTCAAGTACCAAGGACAAACTACCACAGACCAAAGGTAAGCTATCCAACATATACACGCTTTTGTCACATATAATCCACGTGTATATGCGTCTTCGTCTAGATGAACATGCATATATGTCTTTTTCTTCATTCTGAAAGCCCGAACCGAGATCTGTTACCAAAAATAGTTGCCATCAAGGACAACACCTATTCCATAGCTCTAAATCAGTGCCATAGTGCCAACAATCTCCCCCTTTGGAGTTGATGGCAACCCCAAGATTTCTCAAGGTCATTCTCCCCCTTTGTCATCAAGGGCAAAGGGTTGTGCTCTCCCTGAGTACATGCTAAAATCTCTGCCCTACTGTGCTCCCTTTGAATATAGGCAAGATATGCAAAAGATGTTCTTCAAGAAGAACCATGACATATACATCATAAAAGACCTTCCTATCATCAAAAGACTCAATACATACATCCATCACCCAACCACATGGGGATCATCTACCCAACCAAGTGGGGATACATCAGAAAATTACATATGACAACCAAGTACATTCCATCTTCATCCCAGGCATAGTGGGGAAACCAAAATAGGCCATTACATGACCTTGACACCATAACAAAGATACATAACATAGAAATGAAATATGTAGAGCAAGACTTATGAAGTCACAAATAACTGATAGTAGCAACATTTGTCAATCACAATTCAGATCAACAACCAATATTTCCTTCTATTATCCCCCTGCCTCTATCCCACCAGAGACCAATAACAGCTATGAAATAGAACCAAAAGCTTCTAAAATAATGCCAACAATGCATCATTAGAAGTTTATCTGCTCCCCCTGAACCAGTGCTAGATGGACTCTTTCAGACCCATATCAGACAATTTTCAACCAGAGCCTGTCCCTTCTGATATTCATCAAGCATTCATATACGCGACTTTCTCTGCACAAACTGGTGTATGTACGCGAATCCTCCTCAGGCAACTCGCATACACCCATTTTTCAAGATTTAACAACAAGATGATGCATCAACTACTCCCAGCTTTTGTCTGAGATATTCAAAAGTTTCCCTGGGTAGTGGTTTGGTGAGAATATCAACAACTTGTTCCTTAGAAGGAACATACTCCAATTTGACCTTTTGTTCCAACACTTGTTCTCAGAGAAAGTGATACTTGATCGTAATGTGCTTGTCTTTGAATGCAATGACTGGGTTCTTTGAATGTTGATTGCACTTGTATTATACATAAGATGGAGATAGGTGGTGTACAAGTGATCTGAAAATCCTACAAGGTTTGCATCATCCAAAGGAGTTGAGTGCAGCAAGATGCGGCTGCCACATATTCCGCTTTAGCTATAGATAAGGCAATCAAAATTTGTTTCTTGCTGAACCAAGATACTAATATGGAACCCATAAAGAAAGCACCACCATTTGTGCTCTTTCTTTCATCCACACTTCTAGCCCAATCTGCATCTGTATAAGCATGAAGAGTGAAATCTGTATCTCTAGGGTACCATAAGCCATAGTTTTGAGTTCCTTGAAGATACTTGAAAATTCTCTTTACTGCCTGAAGATGGGTTTCCTTAGGATTTGCCTGAAATCTTCCAACTATTCCCACTACATG